>JBBPCW010000031.1:2188453-2201219 GCA_037974425.1 Phenacogrammus interruptus | reverse complement strand
CCACCGTCAGGTCAAACTTTCAGTTTTAGAGTTAGTGTATCTTACAAATCTTTCATCCAAATCTGTTCTAATTTGGGTGCACATTCATGACTCTTGAACCATAATGATTGATGTTGGTGACCGCCCCCCCTTCCCTCTCGTAAATAAAACAAAGGCAACTATTGGTTTTTGAGTGATAAACATTGAAAGGGGTCAAATTGACCCCAAGGAGAATAGGAGGGTTAAGTATTGAATTTCAAGAACATGCATGTAGTGTGAAACTCTTTCCTATCAGGCCCCGTGACAACCTAACATATATTGATTTTCAGCGAGTGAGAGTACTTTCACGAGAAAAATCACTCATGGCTTGGGGTAACCAATCTTACCCAAAGAGGTTGGTGTGGCTTCAAAATTTCACTCCAAGCAAGCAGACCTCAGCTGGTCTCAGTCTAGATAAGCCACTGACTCAGCTGTAGCCTGACCAGGTTTCCATCAATAGTTAAAATGGAAAACAACACTGACAGCATCATGGCAAGTCTCCTCAATGAAAGAGTCGCTGTAAAACTTCAACGTGAAACTGAAACATAAGACACATCTAAAATATCTATTCATCTAGAATGACCAAAACATGTTAATGTGAATTTTCATTAGTTTTGCACTCCCCTAATGGGCCCAACAGATCTGATTATCTTTAACATTCATGGCTTGACATGGCCAAGAAGCCAGGAAACAAAATTTCTTCATTCTTCTGACCAAAATATCAATGAGAATTCATTGCTTTCTCCACTGCAGTGTCACTGAGAATGATATGAACTTTCCCAGCACAGTAGATACTACATTTTTATTTTGCACTCTTGAAAACAACGTTTTTTAAATGCTTAAAAATGTGGGTGTACAGTTTTATGGACACTTGTAGTGAATCTTTTTTTTCCATGCTATTTCTTTGTGAAGGTCCTTTAATCCAGCAGCCCCCAACCATTTTTATTGCCATGGTCAGTTTCATGTAAAACAATTTTCATGGACCGGTACAGATACAACTAAAAACAAAGTGCATAAAAATACGAAGAAGCTCCCCAGAATGTTTATTTTTTACTAATTTTTGCTAGCTTCTGGTCTAAATTTTTTAGATGTACTATTTTTTCAAAATAAAAGGTCTTACAGACTCTGATAATATTTTTTTATTCTGTCCATGGCCCAGTGGTTGGGGATCTCTGCTTTAATCTATAAAGGATTCTTTACACTTCTCATTTACGTTTTTTTAAGAAACACCCATTAAGAGATGAAGAGTTTCTTCTATGTCATCACCTCAAAAAATCCTTCTTGGTAGCTTTATTTTTAATGCCTATGGTAATAAAATCTTCAAGGAATTTGGATAAGTAAGTGCAAATGTGTAATACCGCAGCACGACATGGTCCGGTGATAGTATCATTCACCAGCCCCTGGGTCACTGTGGGTGAGCGAGATTCTGTTGGTTTATTTTGGCTCCCACTGTGATTCACTCTCTTCTCTCCCCTCAGTCTGAACTCCTCTTTCCCATGCTCAGATATTTCGAAGTGCGCTTCTTATCTAACATTCAGGCATTTTTTTGTAGTTTTTTCCTCCCGATTTGCTGAACAAGTCATTCTAACTCAATGATATTTAGCATGCTCTTTCACAGTTTGTGATAAGGGGTTGGGGTGCACTGGATGCGGCCTACAGCTCTTTCAACCGCCTGGAATCCACCGTCTTGGACAATCCCCAGCTCAGTGTACAGTGGGGCTCTTGTTCTTGACCTGTCCTGGCTTCACGTCTCTCAGGGGAGGGAGGGGGGTACGACAGAGGAGAAAGAGCTCACCGTGAGCAGGGGGCTTTGTCAGCGAGTTCCCTTTTTTTTTTTTTCTCCCGAAAGCCACTCTTTTATCACCTTCAACTTCAGACTGGAGCCTTCGGCCATGGTGGCCTTTCCCTATCTCAGTTCTCAGCTCGCCTCTAATGGCTTTCTCTCCTCCACTGTTAACTCCGACAAACAGAGAAGAGCTTTCAGAAAGAGACAGTGTAGAGTGTTGGTGTTCAGAATAGAAGAGTCTGCCTTTACAAATCACTTCACACCTCAGAAATGTGAAACTGCCCTCGCCACACAAGAGGTACACAGCTGATGCTTTGGTTTCAAAACACAGCCAGCGCCCGTATTGCAAGCATTCACTTATTTGTTTAAATGCATAAAGAGTATTTTCAGTGCTTGATTTTGTTTGTTTGCTTGTTTGTATGTTTATTTAAAAGACCTGATGCCACTTCATCCAAAAAAACAATATCTCCAAAATAGAGAAGACCGTTCTCTGCTTCAAATGTAGTTGTTTTAGACTAATTTATTTGGTCCGTTCATCAGGAAATCTTTATAATTAAAATCTTTTACATTCACTCAATATAAAAGTTGGCTGTTGAAGTCTTTGGACAGCAACAATTTGAAGGTGTTTCATTTGTTGTCTTGTTTGTTTGTGCACTAGTGCATTTTAAAAATGCTGGGGGTCCTATCAACTGTCACATGTTGAGAACATTAGATGGTAAATATGATTCCCGTTGACACTGCAGCCATCCATAATTGTCTCTTTCTGCGTGGGTGGGAGGTGAATGTTAACAGAGGTAAAAGGATTGACAGCGTTTTTTTTTAAGTGTGTCTAACAGTGAATTCATATTAGAATAGGCATTCATAGTAGAACTCATGAGGAGCAAGTTTACCTTGCAAGAAGCTGTACATGCTGCATGAGTGATTTGGTGCAGGGTATGCGTAAGCAAGCATACTTTACATTGCCATGGAAATTTTTGAGTTGCAGAGCACAAGTCTGTGCCTGTAAGGCTGAGCCTCAGAAACATTCCCCACTCAACATGCACCATTACAGGTGACCTGAGTCTCATGGATTACGTGCACGTAGGGCAGATGACAGCTGAGGTTTTGTCTTGCGCTGTAAGATGAGAAGGATAATGGGCTCTGGGCTTTTCTATACCACCCTGTCTTTCAGAGAGCTACAGAAAATAAAGGAGGCATGTCGGTTCACAGTGCAGGCATGTATAACATGTCAAGGGTCTAACTGTTTGATTTGTTCGATTCTGTTATGACTATTTAGGAAGTGATCCAATACTTCATGAAACCATCTCAGTTTGATTCATATTTTTTGCACAGTTCAGGGTTATTCTTAAAAACAGACCAACTACCCCAAAGGGCTTGGACAATATCAACACCTGCCTAACGTGTTATCAGTAGATGGGACCGCCTTCAATGCCCTCATGAACTGATGAGTCTTGCCCAACATGCTGTTGTCGGTTCGTGGTTTGTCCCATCTCAGATCAATGTTGGTGGTAGTCGCCACTGCTGACCATGAGCTTCCCACAAGCCTTGTTTTTTCTGGAGATTCTTCAACACAGTTGTTGATCCCTAGCAGTTCATCTGACTTATACCAGAGGTTCATATTTTATATTGCATAACGACATATTCATATTTTGATAGTCTCAATGTTTTGCCTTATGAGTACATTTACACAGTAGTGGAATATGAGCAGTCAAAATTTGGGTACATATGCTTTAAAGACATACCATGTTTTTCTAAGAACTCAAACAAAAAGATGAATAAATACTTTATTAAATATATTCTCATTGCATTTCACCATACATAGCAGATCTTATTCATCTTCAGCCTTGAGATCTTTTGGTAACGCTCTCCTGCACATCCCTCGATCTTGGCTTAAACAGAAGGGTGATAGAGCTTTTGTAATTGCTGCGCCTCGTTTATGGAATCAGTTACCACATGATATTAAATTTGCTCCAACTATCTCTGCTTTTAAATCTAGGCTCAAAACTCATCTGTTTTTGATAACCTTCCCAGACTTATAAGTTATTTCCATTTATGTCTCTTGTTGCTGTTTTTGTGCTTGTTTTTATTAATATTATTTTGTTTTATAATGTATTTTAATACAGGTATATTATGATTCTTGTACAGCACTTTGGTGCAGTGCTACAACTGCTGTAAAGTGCTATAGAAATAAACTTGACTTGACTTGGCTTTATATTGGTCCGCTGATGCACTTCTACACACCTAACACAAATAAGGCTCTCAAATAGACCAACACACCCTTTTTTCTACCCCAGTCTCTCTTTCATAAGATACTCCTTCAGAACAGCCTACTGTCTGCCCCCCTCCAGGTGCAGTGTGCCACCATGGTGGGCTGGAGAATTCTGCTTTGTGAAGAACTCAGCTGACAGCGAGACTCGCTTTGCCCCAGCCTTCTCCCGCAAAGTGGGGATTATTAACGAGATCAGAGGGCTCCCTCTGTACTCTTTAATCTGTTAATTGGACTCAGTGACTTGGACTCCCAACAGTAGAAGAAACCTTTCATAACAATAGCTGCTGCGCTTGACCCACTCTCCCCCCGCCCTGTACGCTGTCACTCAGAATTGAACATGGCTTTTGGAATGCACTGCTTCCAGTTACGGCAGGAGACCTGAGCCGTGAACCCAAACAATGTCCCCTTTCTGCACCCTTCCATTTTATGTCTCCTTTTATCGTGCTCTTAATTTTTATTAGTTCCCTCCCTGTGTTCTACTCTAAAGGGGCCCTTGTCCATCCACAAGGCCTTGCACTCTGTACTCTGACTCTCTTCATCTCCTAGTATTACTTCCCTCCAACGTCTTAACCCCCACCGCCACCACAAAGCAGCTGTCCACCTTGAATCGCGCTGTTATGACTTTCTTGTTATTATGTCTACACTCTTATGCTGAAAAACATCTTGACAGTTGAAATCTATCGATGTGTCTGATACTTTGTGTCTGATGATATGAGATTGTGTAAGAAAGTCATTATGTTATTCTGCCCATTTCTATGGTACTTGTTGTAGGTAATTTAACAGAGGATAATTGAGCTTGTTTATGTACGAAATTATGTACAAAATGCCCACAATTACCTGTCAATCTCCAGTAACAAAATATTCAGCCTCAAACAAGTAAGACATGTCCTGAAATAGGCCAAATAATAGAAAAAAGTTCTCACAACAATATTAGACATATCGAATGTATTTAAGATGGTTGCACTTGTAAAAACAGAAAAACATTATAAAACCTCAAACATTATAAAAGTCTCAAAAGTGTCAAACGTGTACTTAGATCCACATTTTTAAACATTTTTAAATCTAAGACCCCCTTTGCAGATAACCAATACAACAACTTCACACCCCCATCCCTCTCCCTACTCTCCCATTCCACCAGAACCTTGTCAGTTTTGTTAGTTTCCTCCAGAACCATTGCTGACCCTCTCATAAAAGAGGCAAAGTGCTGCTCTGTGTCATAATAGAACACTTGCAAAATGGGCTGAGAGCTGTGATTGGTTGCCATGTAAATTAAATGTTAATAACATTTACCAAACAGGTATAACTTCTTGTAGACATGACTAAAGCAGGTTTAGCAAATATTGAGATTGAAATTCTTAAAAATTCTCCCTAAAGAATCATTCCATTGATGGTTCTTTAGAGAATCATTTCTGTAAATAAGAGTGAAAAAACATCCATATACTAGTAGTAAGGAATGGAAAGAATCTCTGTATGATGTAAAGGTTCTATACCAAAGTTTTTTTTATAATTACATGTCTAATCAAGAACCACTTAGGGAACTTTAAGAGTATCTCTCCAATCCTCTTCCCCTGTTTCCCAGTCCTCCCTCTACTCCATGACTAGTCCAGGAGCCCATGGAGAAAGCTAGAAAGAAAATAAAAGTGCAAAAAAAGATGAAAGCTTCTCATCACTAACAATGTTTGAAAGACAACCGTAAAAGGCTACATTTGACAGCTTGACAGACACCACAGACAATAAGGATCATTCTTGAACAGCCTTCATCCACATCCAACAGCATTGCATATAAAAAATGATATCTTGGCAAGTAAAATCAATATAGGATGTATGTATAGCCAATATATCTCATATTTCCCATTGATTATGTATTTTATAAAATGATCAATGTTAAGTCAACGTTAAGTCATATTCTATTAGCAGATCGTTTAGTTGTGTCTCATGATATTCTAACAACAATCTCCTAGTGAGAAATGTTAGATTTACAGTATTTTCACTTGCCAATAAATGATTGCATGCAGTGTTTGCCCAGGTCTTCAATAAATTTTATTGTAACATTAAGTCACTTTAAGAGCTGAAAATGCCGTGAACAGGGGGCTCACAGCCTTTTCATCGCTGTACCAGGCTGTAGGTAATTTTAACGTTACCTCAAGCTCAAAACCATCTCCAGATGTTAAATGAGAAGAGCTGGAAATAATGATTCTGAAATGCCATTGTTCATTCAGTAACATAATGAAGAAAAGACAACAGTGTCATACCCACAAACCTGACACAGTGGAAAGGAAAACATAATTATTCTGTTGGAAAATGTGTTATTCTCACATTGAGACATACAGCCAAGAAAAAGAGACCCTGTTGGCTTTGCGAATCCAGTGTCCACATCTAAACGTTGAATGGAACACACAGGGCTATATAAACGTTTATTTTTCCCGTTACAGTAGCGGCTGGATGAAAACACATTGCCACTGCTGGGTGACTCACTATTGGAGGATTTTTACTGCCCAGCTACCGAGCTTGGAATGCTTCACATTAGCCGACATGACTTCAACACGGCGTATGGAAAAGGAAAAGATATGCGTTTTCCATTAAGCACTTTTTGGAGCTTTGTTGCCATTCCTATGGCAAAAAAAGAATATTCCATCACTCACACTGAAATGCCACTCCACAAATGTTACTCCACTCTGCCTAGTCTGTGAGGCTTTCAAAAGTAATCAGAGATCATCTTGTACAATGCTGTTGTCATGCACTAATGCTTCTGTTTGTAAGCAAAGTTCTGGGCCGGGCCAGCTTGAGAAACCTGACACGTCTCGTTACCGCAGTGGCAGCGGCCTCAGAGTTTTAAAATCCTTATCCAGCCAGATAAATAAAGCAATAATATGGTGAAACCATCAACAGCTAATGATTTGATTGGCTATGATTCACTCTGGGGCACATTCATGATGTGGTTTTGAGTGCGGTCTGGTAGTGCACTGGAGGTTCCACATCTGTAAAGAGCAGTGGAATTGTGCTCTGCTGTTTGAGAGGGATCTCTGGAGGATGCTAACAGACCAGCTGGTGTGGAGGTGATTCTTCATTTCACCACAGATGCTTCTGTAAAAGCTCACAGCTTGTGGTGGCACTGGCACCTGTTCAGCTATAGCCTGCCAAAAAAAACCTTAGAGAACACAGTTTCCCTCCTTATCTCAAATTTAATTGGATATTCAGTAAATATTTCCTTGAAGTTTGCACCAGTAAAGTAACAAGCTTTGAATACCCAAAAGCATTGTGTAAAAAATATTACACTTAAATGATTATGCACTTTCCTTAAGCAACTTTGAATTGCTGAAAAAACCCATTAGCAAGTCTGTTTGAGATATAAAGGGAAATTTTTCAAATGTTTTTCAATTTTCTGCATTATTTAATTGCTGGGATTCGAGGTGATTTTGTGTCAAATTTCTCTGAAAAACTGTTTTCTCTTTCTCATTATTATATTTTAAATAAATATGAGGCCAAAAATGATCTCAAAACTATTATAAAAGAATGTCTCAGTCACCAGGCAGTGTCTCCAAACCATTTTTTATGATATCTTTTGATGAAGTGGCTTTTAGAGGAAATTAAACTCTTTGTCTGGCTCATTATTGCTGTGAACAATTCAGACTGGGCAAATTCCTGTAGAATTTCTCTAGTATTTCACATCATACCACTTTGACCAACTTTGCCTGTATCTTAAGGATTTCATTATGAAGAATTGTTTAAAAAAATCAGTGGAATTCCCCTTTAACCCAAAGTAGTTTGAGACGTGTGTGTGCTGGTACTGGTATGCAGTTTGCTCGATGCTACCTTATGGCTATAAAGTTCCATTACTTAGCTGCTTAGGAAGTTTTTCCAGCAGAGCCTTGCCCCTCCTGGAGTCTGCAGGAAAAACTTCCTAAGCAGCTAAGGAAACAGAAATTTCAAGTTGGATGATGGCAGATTAATGAACATAGTGGGGATGAAATAGTGCTGCGTGAAGCAGGTGTGTGCATCCAGAGAGCAGTGGAGAGGGAGAAATGCAGCTCACCGAAGATATAGTGGACTTTCTGTCTATCGACGGCATGTCTTGCGGCCTTGCACCGATTCAGCACTGCACCACAAAGGCCTGAAACAAATTTGTAGGATTACTTTGCAGACGACTATGAAAATACTTCCACTGTGTGTGGGACAGCTGTGAATTCTTTTGTCCAAAGCGCTGGGTATTATTTGGGTCATGAACAGCGCTAAAACATACTGAAAGCACTGCAATGGGAGGCCCTCTTTTATGTCTTCTGTTAGCACTCGATCTTGAGCTTATTTACTTCTGACTTTCTAAACTTTGTGAAATACAGAGCAGGACTGCTGCATAATGAGGCCTGCAGCCTGAACACGGAAACCTCAAGAGCTAACGAGACATTGAAAAGTCATCATCTGTGATCATTGCTTAAACACACCACTTATGGTACAGCCATGTGGGAAAGAGATGAGAGTTCATGCTGTGAGTGCAGGTCTGTTTTTGGAAATGACAGGAAAAATGACTTTGATAGACCACATAAGTAAAAGAACAGAGGGAGAAGACAGCGAAGGCTTTCTGTGTAAACACTCCAAAATATTTACGGCAGACCTCTGGGTGAAACACAGAGCTTTTCTGGACGGCTCACTCTGAGTGCGCACAGGTGAGTTTCGCAGGCCCGGGGTTAAACTCGCCCTGCCAAGATGACTCAATCTCCTGAAATGCTAATGAAAGGCCTTGAACCCATGTGTTGGCTCCTTTCACCAAGAGTCCAGTGCTTCTAAACAGTGAAGAGATCACTCACTGGACTGGTCTTCATCCAAAGGATTATACCATAGTTCATTTCCACATGCCATACAGAGACAAGGCAGAGCTGGATTTACGTATTCAATTATAGAAATAGTTTGTTCAGGTTTTTATTATGACAACTCTTATTTATGTCCACAGTGGATTTATCAGCAACAGGTGAGTTATAAGCAAGATCCTGAGGTTCTGTAATGTAGTTTGCAAGTGACTTCAGTGGTGGATTCATAGGATAAAACATCTCTGGAAATTGCCACCGACAGCCTGAATGTTCATTTCAGTGGAACTTGAAGGGTATGACATGAGACCTAGTAAACAAAACTGTATTTTGTGCAATTTTACATATGTTACTTGGCATGTACTGTCAGAGGAATTGGGAAATGTGCAATCTCTGCTGTTTTGGCATATATCTCTTTTAAGTGAAAAAAAGTGATTGTTTAGGCTGTTTTGCTGCTTGCTGCTACATCCTTCTGAGCAATGTCTTCACCAGAATAAGCAGGCTCCATTAATATTAAAACAAATTTAGGCAAATCCCTGATTTTCACCTTTGAAGATGGGGCACACCCCCAACCACACCCCTCCTACTGAGACAGCTAATGGGAGCAGTGTTCATTAATAAACAATATCAACACTCTGAAGGTGTTCTGTGGTATCTGGCACCAAGACATTAGCAGCACATCCTTTAAATCCTTTCAGTTGTGGGGAGGTGGGACCTCCATGGATTGGATCAGTTTTTCCAACAAATCCCACAGATGCTTGATCAGACCGAGATCTGGGGAATCTGAAGTCAAGACAACACCTTTTCATTTTCTGCAAACCATTCCTTTCATTTTTCTTGCTTTAAGTGGACCAGGAGGGGTAGTGTTCAACCATACATCACCTTGGAGACCCATGACCCTATTACTGGTTCACCAATTATCCATCCTTGGACCTCTGCATACTTGGAAACCCCCACAAGACCTGCTGCTTTGGAGATGCTTGTACCCAGTCTAGCCATCAGAACTTACCCTTTGTCAAAATCTTCAAATCCTGCACATTGTTTTGAATGGGTAATACAGAAACAAACAACAGAGAAATCATTTAATTAACAATGTTTTCCATCGAAACTACATCCAAACACTGATCAAGTGTAGAGATTCGCCTTGGCTGCCAAGGGCACTCCCCTGCATGTGTTCACTTTGCCTCTCCGCCACATCTAGAACTAATTACCAGAGCTTTATCACGAGCCAAACAAACTACAGTCTGAGGCATGTGTCTGATACTTGGTAATAGGACATTTCCCCTTTGATGCTTAACAATCAAGCGTGGCTTACACCGCTGTGTGTTCCAGACTGTCCTGCAAACAAAACAAGCCTGAATGCACCCTTTGGCTTTTTTGTACTGAAGATAGCATAAATAAATTAAAACTCACCAATGATGGACTCAAGTGGATGTAGACAAGCTGGACTGTTTAACTGATTTTGGTGCTCGTTATGTAAACAGAGTGAGTTCTTTTGCAACATAACCTGCCAGCTCTCTGCTTGAGGCCTTTTTCATAGAGCTCATTTTTCTGCCAGGGTTACACAAGTGAAAGAGGGTAAAGAAGGCCTGAGTAAAGGAGAGGACAATACAGTTTTCATGTTTTTGGCTGACAAAAAAAAGGAAGACAGAATGGGGATAACTGAAAAGAAGAGAGCAAACGTGGCTTCTCTTCCTGCTGCATTCTTTCCTTCATCAGGAATTCGCTGAGGTTTTGGCAGGCGGCTTTTATTACTGGCTCGCTTTCCTCCTCACTTGGGAAGGACAAGGGAGTCTGTTTGGTCCCTGCGTGGCCTGGAACAGCACTGCTGGAGAAAGCAATCCACAACCTGAAAGCAACCACAACAAACTCAAACCTTCTTTAATGCCATAAATACCAGCAATCAGACTGAGACAAAGTACACCCTCACTTTTACTACTTGTGAAAAGAAAAGAAAAAGAAAGGATAAAAGCTGTAAGCCACTTACTGGATAGAAAGCACGTGGGCTCTATTAAAACAATAGAATCCAGTTTTTAAAATCCTTAGACAGGCCACATGACGGTATTAGCACAACCCATAGCCATCTCTGGAAAACAGCTACTCTTTCTCACTCATTTGTTGAAAGTGCTTGTACTGACAAGCATTAATCTGATCTAGAGCAAGATATAAATGGTGTCTACTGGGAAAGAGTTTATTACCACACTTTGAAGCTGAACTCAGGGAAAACAGCCACATATGACAAATGCTTAATTGTGGCTTCATCTGGAGTGTTGCCTACCAACATGTACCACTCCTCTGGGGTATTAGCATCAGGCAGGCCAAGCTTGTTGCAGGGGCATCACTGATGCATGCCTGTACATAAGGAAATCTGAGCATGATCTGAAACATCCAGTGCTGAGCCAAAGAAAACACAGCAGAGAAAACATCAACCCCATCCCTGACAGCAGGAATCTATTTGAGAGAAGCTTAGAAAAACAGAACGAACGCTCTGTTAAAGAGAGAATTTTGATAGCTGGCCTATACTAGCAACGAAAGACCAACACGCTCCATACATGTCTAATCTACACAAAGTGGTCCATGTCTGAGACCAGTCGCTTGTACCATTCACCACACTGGGTACAGAGCAGGGTCATTATGAAATGGCTCCACTTGAGTGACAGATTTGAAGTGTGCTTTAGACGTCAGCTGACCTGAACCGGGGTGTGAGTCATGAGAGCGAGAGTTGAACTGAAATTACATTTACATGGCCTTTATTCAATGACCGGCGATGTCATTCATTTAGTTCACCCGCTGAACTGGTCCCTATGACTCCATCGTTTGATTTGGATCGTTTCCTCCACATTAGTTCACAACACAAAACATGATCACACTCCCTAAGACCAACTTCAACATCACAGAGGTCAAAGAGCACATACACAACATGTCCAAAAGTTTATAGACTCCTGCTCATTCTGTGTTTCTTCTGAACTCAATTTATAGAGATTGCCCTCCTTTGCTGCAGTAATTGCCTTCACTCTTCTTGGATAACTTTAGACTAGATGTTGAACGTTTTGGGGTGAGGAGTTGATTGTGTTCAGCCACAAGAGCATTAGTGTGCTGTGGTCGGGTGCTGGTGTTGGATGATTCCAACTCATCCCAAACGCCACTCCAACTCATCCCAAAGGTATTAGAAGGAGTTTAATCACTCCAAAGAATGCACTTGTACTGATTCACAGCCCAGTGCTGGGGATTTATATCCCTCTCACTGACACTAGTAACTGGCAAGGGGACCTTAGGCTCATGTGTGGCTCCTACAGAGCAGCCCCTTCTATTTAAGCTTCTATGCAGATGATAGAAGATGTGTATGTGTGTGAATTAGCTATGACAGCATCTTAAAATACCTAAACTGACTAAACAGAAGGACATTACTGGACATTTTGTAGTGGATCAGCAGTGATTCAGAGGTGGTTTGCATGATGCACAAATTACAGTGTTGGTCAAATCAACCATTGCATCTGTATTAGCCTTAATTAAGTTTTCCACCCACACTTAGTCATGTTGTGTCATATATTACTGAGAAGCTTATATCCTGTAGGATATCCAAAATATCCATTATTTGTATTAATCTTCTGATATACTCTGATTATGCTTTCTAATAACAGTGATTGAGCTTTCTTCATGAACCAATAAATCAGCGAGATTTCAGTCAAAGTTGTTTCTCTGGAGTGATTTCACAATGCTATAAATACTTAATAATAATTCTTTTATTATCCAAAGTCTAGATGTTTTGGCTTTAGACTATGCAGAAATTGCTAAGAGACTAAACAAACTGATCAGAAAGGCAGGCTCTGTGGTAGGTGGGGAACTTGACACCTTAGAGACTGTGGCAGAAAGAAGAACACTGTCCAGACTTCA
>JBBPCW010000031.1:2159090-2175772 GCA_037974425.1 Phenacogrammus interruptus | reverse complement strand
TAAAAGAAATAAACACTTGAAATATATCAGTCTGTGTGGAATGAATGTATACATTATACAAGTTTCACTTTTTGAATAGAATTAGTGAAATAAATCAACTTTTTGAAGATATTCTAATTATATGACCAGCACATGGTTATCTCTCTTTCTCTGGCGTATGGGGTTATATATGTGGTATAGAATTTTCAGACAAATTCTTCAAGTCTGAGGAAGAAAATGATTGCCTCAGAGTCCCCTCACAGAAAATAATTGCAAGCAAATTGCTTTTTAATAGTCATTTGTTCTTAAACGGATGACATTACTATTGTTTCTATATGCACCATTTTGCTTCAAATCTTAATTTACATCTGTTTGATAAATATTTTTATTTACAATGTTTAAATGACGTTTTGCTTAACGTTTTTATTTACAAAGTTGGTAAATTTTTGACTTCAACTGGATGTTTCTCATTTTTTTCTGAAGAACAAAGGAATTCTTTTATAATAAAAGAGATCATTTGTAAAATATATTGTGAAATTTTAATTTATTTGGCAGTATTATTATGTAAACTGTTTGGAAGAAAGTTGACCAGATTAATAAATCTGTTCTCTTAAACATTAATGTTAATGTAGTAAAGCTGTTGTTTTTGGTTCTTGAACAGAAAGACTCTTCTTTCAACAGAGCATTTGCAAAGAATTTTGACAGTACCGCTGTATATTCAAGATTCTTTAATTGACACATGCATAGTTATATACTCACGACACACAGTGAAATGTCTCCTGAATCACACCTCTGACTGTGCAAACATTATAAACAATAAGCAAAGTTACAGATCTGGAATTTTCTGAAACACAAATAAAAAAAGAGTACAAGTAGATATAAGATAAGATAAGAAAGAATTTTATTCTTTTGTCCTACACATTCTCAATGCAACAAAAGGAATAAAGATAGACAATCAAGAGTTTAAAAAGAACAGAACAGTCACAATAGTAAGCAGAATAAAATAAATTTAGATAGAAAAAGAGCTGCCTGCTGATGGCAATATCCTATTATGCTCACTTAGGAACATTCTAAACATGATCTCCAAAATGACCTCTCACTAAACCACTGAACCCATCACTTACAGTTGTTTTACAGTTGTTTTAAAGGGGCAGTACATTGTTTAGTATACCTCAGAGGTGCTTAGCAGTCTTTGGAAGTAGTAGTAGTAGTGGTACTAGTAATAGTAGTGGTAGTAGAAGTAGTAGTGGCAGTAGTAGTATTCGGAGTAGTAGTGGCAGGAGTAGTATTAGTAGTGGTAGTGGTAATAGTAGTGGTTGTGGTAGTGGTAGTAGCAGTGGTCATGGTAATAGTAGTAGCAGTAGTAGTAGTAGTAGTAGTAGTAGTAGTGCACTCATTCCCTGCCAACAGCAGACCTGCTTCTCACACTGACCAAGAAGATTAGGAACATCTGAGAAACTGGTAAGTAGGCCATGTTTACACAGGTTTTGGGTTTAGTTTTTTTGGGTTCTCCCAATATGTCTGTGCTTTAAGATGTTTTACTGAAAACTACCAGTCAGTGAGCTACTGCGAAAAACTAAAAAGAGTCAAAGTAAGGTTTATAACTGGGTAGGCTGCTTCCCTTCCCAGCCATAATTAGACACGCTCGGAGGATCCCAACCCCGGGAGATCAGGGTTGCATCATGCAACGTGTCCTATACCGCCTACCACTGGCAGGAGAAGACCTGTACAGAGCTCCTGATGGTGAATGTAGTTTTTACAGGAGATCTGGCTGACTGTAAAGCTGCAGCAGATGGACACCAAAGTTAGTTTTCTGCCGTGAAATATGAGGCGCCAACAGGCAGTGGCTGACCTCGTCTACAGCGAAATGTCCCATAATACACTCTCGCTGACAAATATTAGCCTATAAAGTTAATATATAATGGGGTTATTATAGAGGTTAAATACAGAATGTAAGACGTTTTAAACTATCTGACTAGCAAATAGAATTAATCATTTGTGTAATTAAATTAAGAACAGTCACGAGCCCATCTCAGAGGACACGGATACATGGTGCTACGAATTGTGAAAATTATTTAGTTATTATTTTGATTTTGACATGCAGCTGCCACAACAGCAATTGGTATCTGGGGAAAAGCGTAGGCCGTCAGGCACATAGCAGCTTAGTCTTCTCTCACACAGTTTAAAGCACTTTACGTCCTAATGAGACGAGACCGTTTTAGCATCGGCTTGCCACAACACCTTTTAGAAACTATTACATAACGGGAGATTTTGAGAGCCCAGAGCTTTCGTCGGACTTCACCACCCCCGGCCGCCTGTATAAACACAAATACACACACGCACACACGCGCACACTCTCACACACTAACACAAACACTCGTACCAGTGTGGCCCATCACATGACTGACTGCATTTCCCAGAGCCCCCCGCTCGCGCGTGCGCAGTGCGCACTGGTTGGCCGTGGTAAACAGACGTCAGAAGGGAGTCTTCGAGTCAAAACAAAACAAAACAAGGTAGAAACGATGAATGACTGTGAATATCTGCATTCGCTTCGCCACGGAGAGGACTGAGCGCTCCCACTACCATGAGGAACAGGATTCGCTGAGAAACGAGTCCGTTTTTCTCACTTTTTGCGTTTTCCAACTGAGGAATTTTAACTCATAAATAACTGGAGGAGTTAGTTGGCTAACTAGGCGGCCGTCTGGTTTTTTTGGGTCTCTGTGTCTCAGCTGAAAGAATGGTTTTGGGCTTTTTGAGCTGGACTGTCGAGTCTGTGGCTGCTGAGGAGGAGGTGAAGGGCTGAGAACAGTGTTTTTTGGCCGCGGGAGAACCCGGACGGCGGTTGGGTCCGGAGTGTGTTCAGAGGGGCTCGCAAGCATCGTGCGCAGCAGCGCGCGGAGAAGATGGCAGATGGCGGCACGCGCCCGCACACACGGCGAGTAACCCAGTAACCCAGACCTGCCTGGAGTTTATAACATCTCGACCCAAAACACCCAGAGAGTGGCGCTTTAGAAACTTTCTCTTTATCCAAAGATAGATCAGATATTCGTTGCCGAGTGTTTAGGCTGTTAATTACTGTCTAAGAGACGTACACGCGGCCACAGCGCCCCTGTTTGTCCCTTTAAGTGAGAAATAACTTCAGTCTGCTAACATTTTCTTCTTATTTCTGATCTAATCACCCGAACCGCTGTTTGGACTGGACCCGGGCCTCCCCGGTGTGAGATGACAGAACGTCGGTTGATTTTGACACACGCCGTAATGTTTCGCAAACCCTCTCCTCTAACTTGAAGAACTTTTTAAAAAAGCTTTCTGGACAGTATTGTACTTAAGACAGAGGCTAGATACACGAGAGCAGATAGTGTATGATACTCGAGAGTTGTAAAATTCGTCTTTCATCTATACACTTGAAAGAAAGCCGACTCTGTCGAGGATTAAGAATTTGATGTGTTGTTAAAGTGAATCAGGTGGGCTAGTCGGTGCTAGAAACTAAAAATGAATGGAAAGGGTGCATTCGAATTACAGTGTGTGTATATGGGAGTTAGTGAAATGTGAGTTTATTTATTGAAGTATTTTTCTTTTTTGTCTTTGTTAATTGTGTTCCTGTAAAATCTCTATAAACCCATCGATAGATTGTCCCCGAAGTGCCCCTGCTTGTTTCGTTCCTATTGATTTTCACCCTTGCTGGTGGCGATCCAGATGTTTTAATGTTTTTTAGCAGCACTACGGTTTGCCGTGTGAATTTCCTTTGTTCGTCTATGTAAACAAAGAGAGCCCCTTTCGACCCTCCTTGGCTCTGTGTAAATCGGAAGGTTTATGATAGTTACTATTAAGGAGATTATTTGGACCCTTTAATCTCCAATCTGAGGATTAACTGACGCTATATTGGTGTGTCCAGATTATTACGTCTCTGCTCAGCCAGCCAGCCAGCCGCTCTCCTGACAGTAGTGGGCCACCTTTAACAAAATACAAAGAAAATGATCTGGCCTTCTGGCATTAATTATACTTAGCCAACTTTTAAATTTAAATAAGTAAATCGGGTTCCTACCTATCGCAAAGACCAGCCCGAATCTTACCAGTCATTCAGCCACAGGATTGCTTAATGAAATAAAAATCTAGTGGTTTCTCTCCGATCTGTCTGCGTATGTTATTTCCGTAAAAAATAGCACGTACGTATATTATCAATCTCGTCCTCGAAATTCGCTGAAATCCGCACAATGGAGGCGGAGAGCGTCCCCCCGATTGACCCAGATTTTGAGCCCCAGAGCAGACCGAGGTCGTGCACATGGCCGCTACCCCGGCCCGACATCTCAGCTGTCAAAGCGGAGGGGACAGACGGCGCCGAGTCCACGGCCGGGACCCCGCCCGCTGAGGAGGACAGACAGGAGCCACAACCAATCAGTGCCGAGCCCGAGAAAGCTGCGGCCTTGGAGGGAGGACTCGTGCCTGGAGTGGGCGGGGTCACGCCTAGGAAGGGCTCATCCCGGCGCAATGCGTGGGGCAATCAGTCCTACGCAGATCTGATAAGCCAGGCCATCGAGAATTCCCCAGAGAAGCGACTCACTCTGGCTCAGATCTATGACTGGATGGTGAAAACGGTGCCATATTTCAAGGATAAAGGAGATAGCAACAGTTCGGCCGGGTGGAAGGTACAGTCCAAATACAGTAATTACTATTAATAATGCTAATTCCATACTGTGATATTTCTTTATGTCAAAAATTCCAAAAAAATATGACAGGGTTATGAGTTCTCATAAGTTTGAGTTAGCCACTAACTTTTCACCCCTGCAGGTCTAAAACATTATTGTAATTTATTTTCTTGTCTGTTTGTCTCCACCCAGAACTCCATTCGGCACAATTTGTCCCTCCACAACAAGTTTGTGAGAGTACATAATGAATCTACAGGAAAGAGCTCTTGGTGGATGCTCAATCCCGATGGGGGGAAGACAGGGAAAGCCCCTCGCCGCCGTGCTGCGTCTATGGACAACAGCACTAAGCTGCTTAAAAGCCGCATGCGGGCAAAGCAGACCAAGAAGCAGGCAGGGACAGGTGGCATAAGTGGTCCTGGGGGTGCCATACAGGGTGAGGGAGTGTCTGGTGCAGGTAGTGCAGACAGTCCAGGACCTCCAGGACAGTTTGGAAAGTGGGGGGTCAACAGTACCAGCCCATCGTCCCGTGGTAGCTTGGATGACCAAGACATGTGGACAAGCTTCAGGCCACGTACCAGCTCCAATGCTAGCACCTTAAGTGGTAGACTTTCCCCAATTGTCCCAGGGCAGGAAGATGAAGACAACTTACCAGAAGATGGGCTTTTGAGTGGCTATACTCCTAGCAGCCTTCCACCAACACTTACTGAGACTCTAATGGAGGAACTGGACCTAATTGATGGGCTTACCTTAATGACAGCACAGCAAGGGGGTGCAAGCCCAAGTACTGCCCCCCAAGCCCCACCTACACCACTGCCCTCAGCATCTACCCTGCTGCCTCGTGGATCTAACTTTCCATCTTATCGTCAGCTACAGCCAGTGAAGGGACCTCAGGGACCAACCCAGCCAGGGTCACAAAGCTCAGTTCAGCAGGGTGCAGCCTCCAGCACAAGCCCATCAAACTTTGGAAACTCCCTCTTTAACCCTCTGCCTGGGCCTGGATCTCTGAGTGGTTTCAGCACTCATGTGCCCTCCAGCCTTGAGGCACTTCTCACTTCTGACTCACCCCCACCAAGTGATGTCATGATGACTCAGGTGGACCCTTTGATGCCTAGTCAGGGAGGCACCAGTCTCCTAGGGCTTGGGGGGCCCATGTCTGGAAACCAAGCTAAGCCTGGTCAGATAATCTTGGGCAAGAGTATGGAAACTAGCCCAGTAGGGCAGATGACCCTTCAGCAGCAAAGTCAACTGCAGCCCCAGCAGCACCAGCAACAGCACCCTCAAATGAGCTATGGCATGCTGCTGCCAGGCATGGGCCAAGAACCAGCACAACTATCAGTCATGAAGACTCAATATCAAGTGCCAGGTGGAGGACTACTTCAACATGGAGCTGTCTCTTCAGTAGGTGGGAATGGAGGTCTTCAGGGGATAAGCCAGTTTGGGACACCAGCTTGCTTTTTGCCCTCTCAGGACCGCCTACCCACAGACTTGGATATTGATATGTTCACAGAAAACCTGGACTGTGATGTCGATTACATAATCAACAGTGACCTTATGGATGGAGATGGAATTGACTTCAACTTTGACAACCCTGTTATTCCTCCTGGGCAAAGTTATCCTGGGCCAGCAACCACACTCACAACTGGGTGCCCAGTTAACTTTGTTGAAGATAGGACAAAGTAAGGCATATATACATTTTATAAGGCAATAGATTTACATTTATGTGTTTGTGTGGTGCTTCTGATCCAGAGACACTTGCTGTTTAATCTTGTTTCACATATAAACAAGTGTGCTTAGTTTGTAGCGTTGTTTGCTTGGTCAGAGAGGGAATCAAACCCTTTCCTGGAAGGCAAAAGTTTGATCCAGTATGCTACACCAGCCATTATGTGTTGTATTAAAGTGGTCATCAACCTTCCTCCTGGAGATCTAATGTTCTGCCACATCTGTTCAGCCTTCAGTTTACATACCTCATTCAGCTAATCAAGGACTTCAAAGACGGTAATTAAAATAGATAAAGTAGGGCTGATTAGGAATGGAGCTGTAGTCTTGGGAAGGAAAATCTGCAGGAGCAGGGTTGGTGACAACTGTGGAAGCTTAAAATCAACTATTCATCTTATTTGTCTGTCCTTACTTATCTGTGGTATAATGTTTCTCATTTGACTTCTCAATGTGAATAATCAGAATGCAGTACTTAATCTATTTTTTTTATTCTTATTGCAGGACAGCTCTTCATCCCTAACAAAACTCATGGTGCATTGGCTAAAATGTCAACCCATTCAGTTTCAGTTTTTTCCACTTTACCTCTGTTTTGGCTCAAGATATAAACTGACTTTTGCCTTTTTTTTTTTTTTTTAAATGTTTTTGGCAGCAGAAAAGTAAACAAGTGCCAACATAAACCGGGATGTGGTCTATTGGACACATAGACACCCGAACAGAAGAAAGATTTTCAGTTTTTAAAAGTTGCTGTTTTGTCAGATGTCAGAGATGTGGGGTAGGAAACAGGAGAGAGTACAGTAGTGAAGAAGCACAACTAATAAACTACTAATCATGTTTATTACAGTTATGCTTATAACTAATACCAAAGTAGCGCAGGACTAAGATGGTACTTCACTTCTTTGATTTAGACAGAACTGACTTTGGCCAGAAGAATCAAACTTTGGAGGGTCTTCAAATGTAAGGACCTCCGTACATTGATCAGCAGCTGAAAAAGAACCATTTAATAAAAAAGTAAAGCTGCATTGAACACTTGAATGGATGGATGGATCGAACGGATAACACAGCCGGCTTTATCACTAGAATGGAGGGTTGGATCCGATGGATAACACAGCTGACCTGTCTACTTTCTGACAACCTCTTGAAGGCAGCATTAAACCACAGGAACACACAAAATGCATTCTTCACCATTTGTCTGAGTTTGAATGGAGATAAGTCTTACTGAGCCCAGAACACAATGTATTGTTGGACAAGCGCAAATAGCAGGGCCTCAGTGGTACGAAAAGTACTAATTTGCGTCTTACAGAAAGAAGCGAAAACAAAATGAAATGATTTCAAGGTGGTTTGGCAATTTGAGAGTGTTTAATGAGGTTTGAGTTTGGCATGTATAACATCTGCTCAGGAAGGTATTTTTCTCTTGTGTGCTGAAGAGTGGAGGCTGATCACTGAGTAAGACTGGTTTTGTTTACTTGCTCTTAAATTATGTTCATTAATCGTATGAAGAAATGTGACACACAGGGCATTTTGATTAATCATAGAATTTGATGGATTGATTATATGGTTTTCACCACTCTGCCAACAAGTTGAAAGGCATAGTGTTATCAAAAATAGAGTGCCCTTTTGCAGAATGCAATGTTTGAAGTTTTTTTTTTGTGTATTGCTTGATTTTTTTTCCCCAGTACTTGCAAGTGCTTAAAGTCACAGATAAGAATCCAAAGTGATGTTGAATCATTTCATTCAAAGGTTCAGTTGACTGGTAATTCAGCAGATGCTATACAACACTGTCCTTGGCATGTAGAATTCAAACAGTGCGAAAAGGGGGGCAAGATATTTTCTCAGTGATTACTTTTTCTTATGTAATACTAACCATCTTTTGTATAAGTTTGATAAAGAGAGAACAGAAAACCGTTGATTATATTGCTTAGAAGTTTAGTGTCCAATATAGATTTGGGCAATATTATTAAGCAAATATTCTTACTTATCAGAAAATACACTGTTAACGAGGGTTTTTTAAAACTGTGCAGAAATGATCCGACTTTCTAACGGTCATTTTCTATGTAATCTTTTATTTTTGTAAGAGATGAAATGCATGTAGATTTTATACATAACCAAAGGAACACTAAGAACTGCATGTGAGACTGGGAGAGCTTGAGATGAAAGTATTGCAGTGTAGATAAGCTTTACACAATGGAGCTTGTTAAAAAACAAATATTGAAAAGTTAACTTTTTATTAAATTACATAAATTGATTGCATGGGTGCATTTAATAACATGCTTTGTGAATTAGAGTTTGTCATGTGATCTTTATATTATGATATATATAAAAAAAGTATATAATGAGCTCTATCACTTGCCAGACAATTTATATGATTTCATCTCAAAAAAGAAAGAAAAAAAAAGCAACCGTTCAATAGGAAGTGGATGATGCAATGTTTAACTCAGGGTTTTAAAAATTTATAATGAAAAAAGCAGAAAGATAATCGTATTGAAAAAGAATTGCTGATTTTATAAATGCCACCCAGCCATCACTTTACATGTTTTAACATTGCAGAAGTGTGTCTTATGTTCCACTTGAGGAGAGGCTGTGTAATGTATACATTTACAGAAAGTAAACTGCCAACAAACACTATAGCATGTTTTGCTCTAAAGCACATCCTACAGCTTCATACTCCCATGTTTTATGTTCAATGCGTAAGTTCTGCTTTTGTTTTAATTGGTTGGTCGGTTTTACTCCATTAGTTCAAAATCAGCATTCTCATCTTTCCATAGATTGGACGTTAATTTGCAAGCTGGATATTATTCATCAATTAACTGTAATAACTTGAGTATATTAGATGTAAACTAACTGTTGAGGTTCTGCAATTGCAGAGGCTTTTTACGTTTTCTCCTATTGATTGGTGCTAGACATTAACTATGACAATTAAAAGAGGGCCATACTTAGATTTCAGGGCCTTGAATCATTTTATGCAGCACATCAGTACATTTTTAGACTAGAATATGTAAAGATAAAATGACTTATAATCCCCCAAACATTATTAGTTTTTTTTGTAGATTTTAAACACCTTTGTGAATGCAAGTGAGGGGAGTCAGCCATTGAATTTGTCACCACACATCAAGTAACAATGCACTACATTTTTCAGTCTTTTTTTTTCCTTTGTAAGAGGAAACATGGTGTTATTTTGTTATGGCGATTGCTCTTGATCTGTATTTCAATTAACCGTTTACATCATTGCTCTGGTCTTTTTGGGCTTTTCCCTGTTCATGCATGTGTGTTTGTGCGTGTGCTACATGTTCTGTACGTTTATGTTGGGAATGATGATGTATTGATTGTGTGGTTTAGTAGTGATAGTTGATTTGAGAATGACGGTGAGTGCTGAACAATGTACATTATAACGTGGAGAAGCAAACCAACAGACTATGTTTGGGCAAGCAGGATCTAGTGCAAAATTTGCATTTATATTTACTATCTTGTCTAAAGCCATCAGACAAGCCTCTGCTTATTATTATTACTAGAACCAAAAGGTTCATACTAAACATGCAAGTAAAAATAGAAGCATGTAAAAGACACAACTGCACGTCAAAGCAGCGTCTTAAAGGTTTAAATACCAAGTGACTGACAAACTATAGAATTCTGTTTTCTTTCTTTCTCTAAGAATGACAGTGGATATAGAAAACTAACAAGTGTTCATTAGAGGGGTTTGGTGGATGATGGAAAATGAACAATCCAGAAATCCCAATAGTCAGGGCCACAGACTTTCTATGTAAGTTTTCATAATCTCCAGGTCATTTTTTTTCTTTTTTATATACATATATATTATTATTAGCATTCTCATTTTTAGTATTCATTCTTCTAGTTTCTCTTCTATCCTTCTGAAATTCTGCTGAGTATCCCACTTGATGAAATATTTTTAGTTTATGGATAGCATTGAGTTTTGTTTGTTATGGGGGAAGGTGGGCTGTAAACAATTGGGGAATTGTGCATAGCCAGTTTACTGTATGTGTACTTCATTGCTTTATTTTGATTCATGTCCCCCCTTCCCCTGACATTCTTACTTTAAGTTAGCCAGAAGTGACTGTAAAAGCAGTCGAGGATAACTGAAATAAATCTAATCAGTTTAACTAATTCTGTCTGTCGTGATTCTCATTTCAAAGTAAGAAAGACTGGGGCGCATTATGTCAAGAGGTATCCAGATGCTCCCTTAAATTAGTGTATATGTACACTTTATAGATGCACCCATAGCTAACATAGGGGTTCAGTTGCACACAAAGTTTGTATCATAGCCGTAGACAACATTGTAAATAGAACGAACTGCTGCAGCTGTACATGAGCCTAAGGTCACCATACCCAGTGCCAAGCACCAGCTTTAGAGACACAAAGCCCCCAACACTTACTGTAGAACTGCATTCTCTGGAGCGATGGAGATCCATTCAATACCTCTGAGATGAGTGAAAGTGGTGTTTGTGGTCCAGAAATAATCATCCCTACCGGACCTCATTCTCTGGATACATGGTTGAATGCAGTCAAATCAGTGTTTCACCCACTAGTGTAGAGCCTTCCAAGAAGAGGCTGCTCCTGATTAGGGGTTGCCTCAGTAGATCAACTGTCTCTGTTTCCTTCTGTCCTCTGCATCTTCCTCTCACACCAACTGCCCACCTGTCCACCCTCACCACATCCATCTTTTCCATCCTTTCCATCCTCCAGCCTTGTCCTTGTTAATTAGTTCCTCCACTACTCCTTCCATCTGCTTAACACACTCTCCCCACCTGTGACTACATTTCCAATGTTCTCTTTCTCCACACTAACCTGCTGTACATCTTTCCCAGCTCAGTCCCTCAGCCTAGCCAGTCTATGCAGCTCCTTTGTCTCCAATCTCTCATACAACTCGCAACAGACGTTAGCTTTAGCCTTTGCCACTTCTCGCATTACCTTATACTCCTGTCACCTTTCTAGCTGTCTCCTTTACTACTCCTGCAGAAGCTGCGCAGCTATCTGGCAACGCTTCACTGCCACCCAATCCCTGTCCTAATTTCTCCTTTAACTCCATCTTACAGTCTTCAACCTTTTTGACTTCCAGGGTCATCCTAAAGACCACCATCCTATGCTGTCTAGCTACACTCCCTTTCGTCACAGTTTTGCAGTTTCAAATCTTCCTCCACTCTTACATGTCACCCTGTGCTCCTCCCTTTTCTCAAAATATGTGTTTCCATCCTCTTCGCGAAATCCACTTCCATCTGACCTCCTGTATTCCTCTCCTTGACACCTTATCTTCCTCCTCATCATACTGTTCCCTTCATCAACGTGTCAACTAAACGCTCCCTCCCTTGGGTGCACTCTCCACCACTTCATCCAACACACTCCAGAATCCTTCTTTCTCATCCCTCTCACACCCACCCTGTGAGGCATATGAACTTTCAGCATCACACTTTCAACTTCACACTCATCACTCTGACGCTCTTTTCATCTCCAGAACACACACTAACATACTCTTCCTTCACAACACCACCTACCCCATCTCCTCCCATCCACACCATTATAGAACAGTTAGAAACCTCTTCCAATAAACCTGGCCTTGCTTTCCTTCCATCGGGTCTTCTGCATGCAATATATCAACCTTCTCTCTTTTATATCAGCCAGCTTTGTCATACTGCTCACATTCTAAGTTCTCGCCCTCACTTCTACGCTGCTACTGCTTCTCCTCTCTCCTGCCTCCGGAGACACCCTCCCCTCTTCTTCAGCCAACAGTACCCCAGTTTTCACTAGCACCATCTCAGCTTACAGTACAGGTGGCAGTTGTTGTTAACCTGGGTAATTTTCAGGTTCCCCACATATTTGACATGGCAAAGTTTTACCTCGGATGTCCTTCCTGCCATTATCCCCCACCTCCCAAATTTACTTGGGACCAGTCTTGTGCACCTCCAGTGGTTGGGTTAAGAATAGAAGCAGTTACTGCAGCAAATGTTGGGCAAGACCAACTCCCTATTAATGCATTTGATTTACAGAATAAATGCTGGATGGACGTGTATAAACATTTTTGGACCTGGAGGCTATTTTGCACCCTCAAATTCACAGACAGGGCTCTACCTTGCAGTGTTTGTAGTTTGCAGTGCACAAACTACAAACACTGCACCAGCAAGCCACTTTATTCGGTACACCTTGACAATTCTCAGCTTCACTCAGCATCTAGGTGCACACTGTAGTTTACAAGAGAAGACTGTAGCTTATTTATTTCTCTGCATTTGTTAGCCCCCTTATCCCTGTTTACAGAAGATCATGAACCCCACATGACCACCAGTAATCAGGTATTATATGGGGGATCATTCCCAACACAGTGGTGACCATGTGTGGCATGTTGGGAACTCATAAGGAAAGATTTTTAATCTACAGCTAACATTTCTGAATATTGTTTGCCTTCCATGTTTTTCATTTGTTATTTCAGCACCATTAAATCATCAAAAGTACTTCGTATCGCCCAGAGGGGTTTGCAAACACAGTTAGCTTTGAAATTCAGCTGCACTCTCAACTCTAAAGAATATAAATAGAGGAACCGTGAAGAGAAAAAAAAAACATTGTGGTTTTGAAGATAAATTCCCGTTGTCTGTAAACATGACTCATAGGTTAATAACTTGGGCTCAATATATTAGAAGCATAAGGTGCCAGTTGTTGCTTTTCTAGTTTTCTGCATTTTTTGTTGCAATTGCAATTTTATTGTGCCCGATTACGGACCAAGGTGTTACTTGGGAAGGTTTCTTAGGTGCTGACTAGAACAAAACAATGGAATTTGAGGTATTTTAAGCTATACTCTTGAGGGCCTCTTTGGGTTTCTCGGGCTAACACATTTCAGCGTGTACCGTTCTTGTCCTATTCATTCCCAGAATACAGAACTTGGGTGACATTCTCCTTAAAGTCTACACTTGACACTGTTTAAGAAGCAGAACAGTCTCGGAAATGACAGACTGTTGCCTTAACTGAATGAGCAAACGTAGGAAGATAACTGACAAATATACACAGTAGTGTTCTAATTGTTACTAGACTAGACTACGAAAGTTTCAAGTAAACACTGTTCCTGGGACGGAAGATGCTACACAGAGATTGAAAACCACTCTACACAAATCTGGGAGGAGAAAAACGTGACCTTATACTTGCTACAAGCTACAACCAAGTGCCTCTAATAGGATTTATTTTAATATGCCCCCACTGTAATTAGCTTGCGCTTCATTTCGGTTTATTTGCATGCGTGGGGAGTTACGAATTTGCCACTAGATGGCACTATTGGCTCAGTGCCACAGCACAACGAACATGAGAACTATGAAGAAGCGTTTTAGCATTAACATCAATCTGGACAAATCTTATATAAACCTATGAATCAGGCTGAACAGTATATCAAAAGACAAGACACACAAGTTGTATAGCATGTCTTTATAGAAAAAATATGTTCATACTTCAGGGAAAACAAAAGATTTTTTGCTTGCTTTTTCTTGTTTTGACATTTTTTTTTGTTGGTTTGTTGGTTTATAATCCCTACATTTACGTGGTAAATAACAAACAACTTGGCCAAAGCCATGCTCTTTCAGTATTTCAGTCTCCATTTCTGTAGCACGGATCCTTTAGTTCTGCCATCAGATTTCATAAACAAAGGCAAAAAAGACAGGAAGGGAGGAGGGTCCACTGTTGCTCTTTGATGTCATACAAGGGAGTGATCGATCCTGACATGCTGATGGTATGACAGGCAAACTACAGCGCGTAAGATGCAGAACAGCTGGATGGTACCAAGGGTTGGTGCTGTTGCTGCTGGCTGGTACTGAGAAGCACAATCAAGTGCTTCTGAGGGCTTGTCTGCTACAGTTTTGTTTGTTTTGAGTGCAAGAGCAGTGCAGTTTGGCCCATGCCACCAATCCTTCCTCCAACACGCTTCAGTAGAACCTCCTGTCCTCCAGAGACCAGTCCAAGATTGGCTCACTGATATAAGCTAAAGGCACCACACTTATTTAAAACTCCGTCTTGTAGCTCTCTGATGCAATCCATCAAGGTCCATGAAGTCCTGGACAAAAGCATGCAGTCAATGGATAAGTCCTTTTTTTTTTTTTTTTTGCACCTGTGTCCAGGATGGCACCCCAGAAGTTTAGCATATACTGAAATATATCGATTGGTTTTGTGTTCCTCTGATATGCACTTTGTAGTTCCCCCAACAGTCTCATACTAAAGTTGAAAGACAACATCACAACTGATGAGATTCAGCACCATCACGCCATCATCTCACCTCACCTCCCCTTCCGCAGAAAAAAAAAAAAGACAAAAAACAAACAAAACATGAAAACAAAAAGTCATTGGCTAGGTTGACAGATGATCTAATCAAATTATGTCTCTATTGTTTCACATTTCCTTTCTGTCGCCCGTCATGATTTTAGTACTATACACTGATTGAACACAGCCACAGTGACAAAGTATAATAATGCAACGTGTTTAAAAATAAATAAAACAAAAAGAAAAAAATAACAAAACCCAAAACAATATTCTACGTTGGTGCCCATGTTCCTTTGCCAAATGTACCCTACATGAGCTTTGGAAAACTGCAACTCTTCAATACTATCATGGCTTTACCTTACAAACGACCAAGTTCGGCCTTTTCCACCAGCAGAAAATTTGAAGAAACTATGGCATCAGAGCGGTGGGTAGCGGTGAATCCAGGCCTCAGTGGGTCATTTGTTCCAATAACAGTTACAGCTGCTCAGAGGCAATGCAGGTCACTTATGGGGTTTTTGTGCAAAAAGTCCAGTGCAAGGAAACAATTTGTGCAGGTCAATTACAGGAAGCATTGCGGTAGGCTGACCTTTGACCTCATCGCATTTAAAATCACAGATGGCAAAGTATCATTGAACGGTTTTGCAGATTTGTGTGGAAAAGAAATTTCTTCATTTGACCTACACCCACAATAAAATCTTGAAACAAAATTAAGCTTATTCTAAACTCCGGCGGAGTGTACATTGCAAGGTAACGTTTGATACTTCTGCAGTAAAATTGGTAAAATGTGTCAGACTGGAGTTGTATCTTCTGCCTTCACATTAATGCTGGATAAGCCAGCAGCACAGCTAGCAATAATTAAAGGAGTCATATGAAGCACGTCTTTTTTTGATGGTGGGGAAATATTAGTTAGACGCTGCTGCAAGAAAAGTTGGTGCCTAAATGTATTGTTTTTCTTAAAAATGCTATTAAAAGTTCTAGTCGTTTAACCTTATGTTGTCTATTTTGTCTTGTTCTGAAATGAAACCCAAATGAAGCATTCAGAAACGGTTTTGAACATTCAACTTTTGTCTGTTCGCTCAGCCTCAGTAAACACAGACTCCCATTCTGGGAGAGGTCAAAGCCATTTGTTTTCGTCTCAGTTTAACTACTCAATACTCTAGAACTCAAATGTATGCTTTTTCTTGCCCTCTCCCATCTGCCAGTTAGCAAAGAAACAACAGCCAAAATACAACAATGATAAAAATATCAATGACAATAACAATAATAGAATAAAGGTAATTGCACATTCACCATATGAAACAGGGATATCCCGACAGAAAAACAAGTAGAAAAAGAAAAAAGAAAACAAAAAAAGTACACACACATGTACCCACACTCACACACAGACATAGTTAAGGAGTTAAGGTCAGAGAACAGAAAATAATGAAGGAGCAACAACATGCAAAGAGAGAAAGAAAGAAAGAAAGAGAAAGAAAAGAGAGAGACAGAGAAAGAATTGGGGTGGGGTGGGGGGATGTAAGATTGTTTTTTCACCTTCAAGTATCACCTTGAAGACTTTTCACAGCAGTACCTTGAGTCACACTTAAGTGACCTTTGACAATGAGAACACATAAGAGATATGGATAAAGAGAGATATTGCTCTTCATAAGTCTCTGTTTGGCTCCCCCTGTCTATTTAAACGTCCATTTTCTTTCCTCGCCTTTCCCCACAGGGTTAGGACTCTTGTACCGTAAGTGACTGTGCAACTCCTTTCATGTCTCTGCATGCGAATGCTGGTATCTTAGGCAATCATGTACTGAGTGATGGCTCTAAGTGCATAGAGCAGCTCAGCCTGAAGCCGAGCCTCCATCACCAGCAGGTTCACGTGGACCTGAAGGCGAAAGGGAGAGAGAAAGATTCATGACACAGGAGTCCATACGTATGCATTCAACATCTGATAAGAGTAAGAAAAGCATGTATCAGTTTTAAATGAGATACACACACACAATAGGTAATGCTCTGAACTGACATATCTAAAATGTATCTGATAATTAGAGATGTTCCGATACCATTTTTCCCCTCCCGATACCGATTCCGATACTTGGGCTCAGGGTATCGGCCGATACC
>JBBPCW010000031.1:2135150-2149615 GCA_037974425.1 Phenacogrammus interruptus | reverse complement strand
CACACACACACACACACACACACACACACACACACACACACACACACACACACACACACACACACACACACAAGCAACTTCATTACGTACACCAACATTCTATCTTTATCCTGCTAACCACATAGGTGCACTTTGACTGTAATGTGTTAGTCATTCTCTAATCCGTCAACTGTGGCCAAACGCTAAGTGCAACTAGAGAAATGAGTGTAGGTCCTAGTAAAGTGGTATAGAAATGTCCTGGAACTGTACTTGAGAGACTGGAGAAACCATTCTAATTGTGATATTCCCTCAAGTAGTGCATTCATGATGGAGATAAAGTACTGTGTTTAACTAATCAGTCTAAAATGTTCCTTAGATGTTCACTTGGTATCTGGTAACTGTGTAGGCCATATCATATGATGTACATTATTTTCATACACATTAAACCATTCTGTGACCCCTCATGTCGTGTGAATTGGGGCACTGTTATCCCCATCAGAACAGAAATGTTTCATCATAGGATGAAGGTCATCAGAATACGTTGGATTTACAGTGAACCTCACTCTAAGCAGACGAGTGAAGCAAATTCGTACTGTTCTCTTAAAGGCACTGAAGAATATCATAAACTATGACTTTGTCTCTTATCTGACTTTGTCTCTTTTTAGCAAAGGCCAGTGCCTATCTTTTGTGCACCACTGAGCCCATTAATCTGAGAGGCTACAGCCTCTGCTTTTCCTGTAACACTAAAAACAAGCACTGCATTCATTTATGGTTAACCTTCTATGGTTTCTCCTAGTTTGATGAGTCACAGGTAGATTTAAGTCCAGTTAAGCAGCTATGGGAGGTTTGCGGATGCGCAAGTTAGACAGTGTTCTCCACCAACATCATACAGAAATGAGGGGATGTCCTTTGGAAGAATGTGTTCTATCCCTCATGTACAATTCCAGAGATTTGTAGAATATATAGCAAATGCCAAAGTGCTCTGAATAGGTTCTGGAGCTTACAAAAGACATTTCATATAGGTTTCCTTTATATTTCTCTCACCTATATTTGAGAGTTGGTTGTATTTTTTTGAGATGGACTGGTTTCTACCCGTCGACAGTTTTGTATAAAAAGAAATAAATAAATCATTTGGCAAAGGGATCCTGCAGCCCAGATTCTGACCATTCTGCTGTCGATACTGTGGACATTCTTGATACGATTCTTCATTCCGAAATCTGAAGAAGGGAACATGCAGCCACATGACCATCAATCATGAATTATAGAAATCCTACGATGTAGTAGACAGTAGAGGTAACTTACGCACTGCTGAAGTTATAGTTAATATCTTGCATTTTTGATCTGGTCCAATTGCACTCCACATACTCCATATTGATCACCATGCATGTGATACAGTCTTGACTGATACAGCTCTCTCCTACACAAGCAGATAAGTGTCACCCTCCTTATGACAACATATGCATAGAAAATACCAAAGAAAATTACCAAATAAAAGACAGGTTGTAAAGGTCTTTAGCTGGAACTGCTCTTAACGCCCCCACATACACAAGTGACTGTAGGGAAAACCCCTCAAACTTTCCAGACCTATTTTTCTTAGAGCAGTTTTTCTCAAAGCAGCTATTAAAGAAACATTCTGAAAGGTTATGTGTAATATATATATAGAAAATAAACCATTTTTAAATCAATTATTTACAGAACGACTATCAACTGTGAGTAGATGGATTTTCACTAAGAAATTATTTCTGTTCAATTATCAGTAAGTTCAACAATTAAGAAGAATTAAGTACTTACTAGAAAGAGGCTTAGCAGTGGAACAAGTGCTCTGAGAAAAGATGAGGAGTAAAAGACAACTGACCAGAATCTCTGATGCTGGTAGAAAAACCATGGTTCATAGTGAGGCTCTCTAGAGAGAGCTCACACAAAATGCTGCTACTGAAATTAGCCAAGAGGATGTAGGACACAGCAAAGTTTCCGTGTTAACAGCTTCCTCCCATGTGATCATCTATGCTACGTAGACAGAAATGAAGGTGGGTGAAACCAACTGGCTACAAAAATCCTTTTAATATTAAGTCTTCAAAAAAAGAAGGGATGAATATGACAGTAAGCCATGGCTCATGGAATAGATTTCAAAATTTACAGCAAGTAAAATAAAAAGATTTACATACATCACAGGCACCAAACATCTTAGATATATTCATTTCCCAGGATGCTGAGTCTGTTAGATATTAGATTCCTTTAGTCAGGTTTTTCCAAGACAGCATTGTTCAGTGTGCCATCTCTATTATTAAACATTATAGATGTAGTAACATCAAACAAGTCCAATAGCTTTGTCCATAAAAGTAGCAAACTTCTGAGGTTGACCAGGCAGGAATGGCCGCAGAGCGGACAGGTCCATGTCCCTGAGCATTTGAGGTAAAGTGCTGAAATGAAGAGGAAAAGGGGTAAGAGATACACATCTGTGAATAAAATAAAAAATATTGAATTTTGCATTCAGTAAGAATAAAGGTAAAATACATCATCAGAAGGTGCTTTACAGGTCTTTAAACCAGAAAAATCTGCTCTAGGGAGCAGCACAGCTACACGAAGTGAGTTGTTTGCTAGTGATGATACAAATAAATGAGGCAATCTCAAAAGTTTGGATTCCTTGGAACTCCAAAATAAATGTTTTGAAACAGTTTGAAATGCATATTCTGTGTATCACATACTAGACTCAACACAAACCTTTTAAAACTCCTTGCACCTCTTAATGCTTCAGCATAAAATAATATCCATTACATGTGTTTTAATCTTGTAAGTTAACAAAGCGCTTAATTAACAGCCAGAAGAGTTTTGTACTATGATGCACAACATGTTGGAACACCGTAACCATTATTGCCTTTTCAGCCATTTGTGGTTAGGTAGCTCTTCTGCAGGATCAGATGGATGTGCTAGGTCTTACCGTCAGCAGGCATAAGTGAACCTTGGGTGCTCGTGAACCTGTTACCCTTGTCCATACTCTGACCCCTTTTTTTGTAGGCACCAATCACTGCACACTAGGAAAAACTCAAGACATATGCTGCGTCCGAAATCTACTTGAGTAGGTACTACATTTGAATTTGCACATTCTATATAGTATGAATGAGGGTAGTTTGAATGGAATCTGGATGTACTACATCCGCTGTGTTGATGTTGTCATGTGTCATGTGTCGTCACAACAGCGCATTATCTATTATCTTTACAGAGGGCATTTTCTCACAAGTGTAATTTAACCACAATGAACAACGTTTTCCTTAAGGTACTTACACCACGTCTCCGTTTACCTCCATTTTTCAAATATGATGCCACCTCTCCCACTGCCTTATGGGATAGTGAAGTGTCCATCGAATGCCTACTACAGAATTCGGCCGGAAGCAGTAGGTCATCCGGGTACTTCTCGCCCACTGTTTTTCGAATAATATATAGTAGAGAAGTATGCAATTTCGGACGCAGCGCTGCTGTTTTGGAGATGCTCTGATCAAGTCTTCAACTGACTGCCCATATGTTGCCTAATATACAGTATATTGCCAAAAGCATTGGGCCACCCCTCCAAATCATTGAATTCAGGTGTTCCAATCACTTTCATGGCCACAGGGGTATAAAGTCAAGCACCTAGGTATGATGCTTCTACAAACATTTGTGAAAGAATGGGTTGCTTTCAGGATCTCAGTGAATGCAAGTGTGGTACCATGATAGGATGTGACCTGTGCAATAAGTAAATTCGTGAAATTTCCTCACTACTAATATTGTGTGGTCAACTGTTAGTGGAATTATAACAAAGAGGAAGTAACTGGGAATAACAGCAACTCAGCGGTAGGCCACGTAAAATCACAGAGCAGCAATCGCCCATGCTGAGGAGCAGTGTGCAGAAGTCACTATCTGTCTGCAGAGTCAATAGCTACAGACCTCCAAACTTTATGTGGCCTTCAGATTAGCTCAAGAACAATGTAGAGAGCTTCATGGAATGGGTTTCCATGGCCGAGCAGCTGCATCCAAGGCTTACATCGCCATGTGCAATATAAATACATGGGATGCAGTGGTGTAAAGCACACCACCGCTGGACTCTAGAGCAGTGGAGACATGTTCTCTGGAGTGACGAATAACGCTTCTCTGTGCAGCAATCCAATAGAACTCCTTTGGGATTAATTGCTGTGAGTCAGGCCTTCTCGTCAAATGCCAGTGTCTCACCACACAAATGCTCTCCTGGAAGAATGGTCAAAAATGTCCATAAACACATTTCTAAACCTTATGGACAGCCTTTCCAGAAGCTGTAATAGCTGCAAAGGGTAGGCCAACTCCATACTAAAGCCTATGTATTAAGAACAGGATGTCATGGAAAGTATCCCAATATTTTTGGCAATACAGTGTATCTCAGCTCTTGATCGGTCCCTCATTGGTGTGTACAGGAGTACAACAAAAGACACTAATATTGTGTGCCACGCATATAAACTAGTTCTTCAGTGAAACTCTATGGAATCTATGTGCCACAGACCTGCAGGTGCAGTAGAGGAGGTGTGAATCTGCTTGCAGTTGCTTGGCAAGTTCAAGCTGATGGTTGTCCATTAACTTGTCATTGACCACAACAAGGAGAGGTGTTCCAGCTCCAAGCGCCTCCAGACAGCTTCCTGCTCCTGCAGTGAGAAAGGTGGCATCAGTCCCACTGAACAGTATGGAGAAAAGTTATTAAAGTTGTTCACTAAAACAGATCTTGAAGTTAGATTTAGGCAGACGAAAGCACGGATACAGTCTATGATTTTAGTTATAGCGGTAAGGATGTTGCTCCTGTGATCAGAAGGCGGTGGGTTCGAATCACAGGACTGCTAGTGGCACCACTGAGAAAAGTATTATCCCCACACACTGCTCCCTGGGCACTGCATCGCTGGCTGCCTACTGCTTCACTTGGTGAATGGGTTAAATGCAGAGGAAGAATGTCACACTGCCTGCTATGCTGTGTTCTAGGGTGACTATAAGAAGCCACTTTATTTCACTCCACAGAACAGTTTAATTATACTAATATAAACACTTCTCATATATAATTAGGCTGCGTTTACCTTCAGAAATAATCAATAATTCTCATTTGATACAAAAAGACGTAAGTTTGTGTATGGGGGATAAGTGTTGAGACCTGGAGAGACACCCACCCGCATGACTGATCACCAGGTCAGCCGTCTGGATGTTTTCTGCTATGGACTCTTTAAAACGAAACACGTCGAGCCTCAGTCCCGGACAGCTCTGAGGATCAGGAACAAACGAGCCCCGGCCAACCTGGAGAACCACGTCCGTGTACCCTCGACCTACTAAAGCCTGAGAAACAATGAGAGTAAAAGCACTGTTTGAGGCGAAATACAGCTGCTCTTATACACGAGCTGTAGCTCTCTAGCTAGCATAGCCGTCTTGAGTGTAAACACTACCTTTACGACTTCCTCAGAAGTCATACTGGTTATTAAATCATCAAAACTGGTTGTTCCGACTGTGACGAACACTGTTTTCATCGTGTCAGTGTTATTACCACTAAACAACACACCGGTCCAGTTTAAAACTGCTCTCTACAAGAACCCGCTTCACAATAAAAGTCCCCCAACGAATTCTAATATATTGTGTTAACTTGGTTTGTTTTATTGCTTATCATACACTGCCAATAGATGTAAATTGATAACTAAATTATATTTATTTTTGTTGTAGGACGTTGGGTATATTCTTTGCAGTTACACTGCGCAAAATATATAAAAATAAAACAAAAAGGCGTAGAGCTCAGATTTAAAATGAATAAAATATATATATAGTTACTTAAGATTTACATAAGAGCTCGATTGCCCATGGGAAGTAAAATATGCTGGGAAAAATATTCTGAAAAAAAAAACCCTACCAAATATCTGCAAAGACAAGCAGACTGGTCAAGAGTGCCATCTGCTGGACTGAGGAATAAAAGTGTGGAACAGGGCTGTATTTTGTAGTACTAACAGCATATTCAACTCAGATACTGACATGGCCAAAGGATTGCCTTTGAGATGATACACTGTACGATTTCAGGCTTTTTGGATAGTAACTTCTCCTTAAGTCTACATCCAACAAGAATCGAAAAAGAACCGTCTTTTAAAGCTCCAGTCAACTGCGTTTCTAAATTACGAACCAACGCCTCCAGTCAGACCAGTGTGAAGAGATCTGCTGTTGAAGAGCAGGTGTCCAACAGTTTGGTGATTTCCCAGATTCAACTCAGCATGTCCATGATCAGAGCTATTCACCTATGTTGACTTACAAAAGTGAAGGCAGCTCATGTTACTGGAATTCAGCCATTTCAGCTCAGCTTTTACAGTTCCACAGGTTGTTTAGAGAAAAGTGTGCATAAGAGCAGCATTAGAAGCCCATCGAATGTCATTTTGGATTTTAGTCAGTTTAGTTGAATGAAAATGTTAGGACTTGCATTGTGAGTTACAAGTATGGACCGGATCAGAAATGGAGGAGACAGCTCCAGTTGGGAACTTTTGTAGAAGCCAGAGTTGAGACTGTATCGGTTTGGACATGGAGTCTCCTGAGTATGTTGGGAGGACGCTGAAGATGGAGCTGCAGGGAAGAGGGACAGAAGAAGGCCTAGTAGGATTACAGACATAGTGAGGGAGGACATGCAGGCAGTTGGTGAGAGGAAGATGCAGAGAACAGGAGATGGAGATGGCTGATCCGTTGTGCCGACCCCTAATCGGGATCAGCAGAGGGGAGTTGGAATGATTGAGTCTTAATTTATTCCATTTACACAAACCTAAAAAGTCACCAAACTGATGGGATTTTGTTAGCAGTACTAAGTATTCTCAGAAAAAAATAATCAGTAGATTAATCCCATTTCAAAAGCACCAGTTGAAATCTGTTTCATTTCACTTTTTTCAGAATTTTTCCTGCAAATTTACAACCGTCTCTGAATCCAAAAATGACTTTGCATATATGCACAAGTAAAAGTACAGAAAGCAATAACTCACGCAAGTTTGAGACTGTAATCATTTAAGGCGTCATTAATGCTCCATTTCAAAAACAATGCATACTGTTGTCACAAAAAAGCAAAACAGCCAACAAAACATAAAATGCAATATGTATCCATCTTTGTAATTAAAGATTTTAATAAATAGACTATTATGAGAAAAAGCATACATACTGTAGTTTAAAAAAAGATGAAAAAAGAAAAAGAAAGTTAGATGGTCCAGGTCTCAAACCTGTATAATGGCTATTATCACTTTAAAATTAGATATCAAACTTAATGTTAAAAAGAAAACCTGGGGATGTACAACTGAGCACCTTCAGTGGTTTTACAGCCTTGAGAAGTCCTGCTCATATATAACCCATTTCCCCCTCTAAGAAAATAGATATTAATAGCCCTGTCACAGATGTCCCCGTTTCCAAAGTCCTCTGCCCTCCCACTGATGCTCATCATGTGTTTCCCAAAAAGCCCAGTATACTGTATATATACTGTACTACATATGTGCTCTACAATACAGACACCAATGAAAGTCAGAAATTTCAATGTCCCTGCTTTAGTTGCAGCTAAACCAAGCCTTGTCAGATGACATCATCAGTCTCAGAGTTCAGGGGGCTCAGTGGCACTGGTGTGGCTCATGGGGTCAAAACATCATTGAAGCAGACACTGGTTCAAAAGGGCATCCTGCCAGGTGGTGTGGCTAGGGAAAATGAAAAGGCACTTGTGTTAGTTATTGAAAAAGCAGTAGTAGGGCTTACATGTCAAAATTAATTACAAATTTGCTAAACATGAGAATTTAAGATTACATATCTGAAACACAAAAGTTCTGAATGTGGTTGAATCTGTGAAGGTAAGAAAAAAGATCAGACACAAGTTACAGAAACCTTACCACTTAACATAACACTATTGTTTATAAAGGCAATTGTTTTAGGATTTCCATCAAAATACAAATATTACCTTCAAATGATTTATAACACAATGTTCATCAATAGAGAACTTCTGCAGACCACCATTTCCTGTTGTTTTGGAACACTGATCGTCATTCAGGACGTTGTGTTTTCCTCTTTCTTTACTGGGAATCTCCCTGCTTGCATATGCCTGACACTAGTCTAGATTGTTTCACGCTTCACCAAGCTGACGCTGGGCTTAGGCAGTTTTGTTCTTCATGCCACATTCTTTGGGTGATCTACTGATAACAGAACAAAGCCTGCCTGGAGTCGCTGGCTATTCTCAACAGTCTCTTCTCCTAAGTCAAAGTGCCATATTGCTTAGATTATTCACACAGAGCTACAATACATGCCTCTCTCACTTTGTAAAAGACATCAGTGTGCTGTACATTTAATTTTGAATCAAACCATTGTGAGATAAATCTGGCACTACTAATGTACAGTTTGCACATATTTTAACGGAAGTAAATGAAGTTACCCCCTATGGTTGACCTAGATTTTTTATCATAAATACCCAGTGTGGGTTTGTTAAAGCAACAGCCTCATACCTCGGGAGATTGTGGTAAAGCCAGGACCCTCACTGCACCACACAGGCTGTGCAGCACTGCTCCTGCTTCTCCGGCAAAGTGGCATAGTTCATCTGCCTCACAATCTCGGCGAAGAGCTCATCCACCATGGTCTTACTCTTGGCTGAAGTCTCAATAAATGGACAACCCCACTCCTGTGCAAGGGCTCGGCCATCCGATCCTGCTACCTCCCTCTCCGACTCCAGGTCCACCTTATTGCCCACCAAAATCAGGGGAACCTTCTCAAAGCGCTTCACCCGCACTATCTGGTCTCGCATTGGTCTGATATCCTGGTGGGCCACAGGGAACACAGAATACAGATGAATTCTCCAAGACATTTCACTGCTACCACTTGTTGACACTGTGCCACAGTTACATTAAGGCCTGCCACCCTGAAATTGTAGCAGGATATCCTGCACTAATGGAGCTTTCAACTGGCATAGACCTACTCTATATTCACATCATTCGACAGTATTTTACAAGGCGTGGCGCAGACATTAAAATCTACTTTCCAAACTGCCCAACATGAACGTCAACCTAATGCATTAACGTCAGGAGCTCACCTGAAAGGACTGCTGGTTGACAAGGCTGTAAACCAGGATGAAGCCCTGGCCGTTCTTTATGTAGAGATCTCGCATGGAGGCGAACTGCTCCGTCCCAGCAGTGTCGAGGATCTCCAGCACGGATGGGGACGAGTCCACCTCGATCTCCTTCCGATAGAAGTCCTCGATGGTGGGGTCATATTTTTCTATGAAGGTCCCAGTGACGAACTGCACGGTCAGCGCGGACTTCCCGACGCCGCCGCTGCCCAAAACCACCACCTTATACTCCTTCATCTGGAGCACCACTCTCTCTCCCCCAACCTCGGCCTGGTGGACTTTACCTCCTCCCCAACATACAGTAGGCAGCTGACTGCTAAAATATACCCTCTTTAGTGAACAACTCAAGCCTTACCCAAAAGAGCAGGAAAGCGATTATAAAAATACTGGCGAAACTTTGATTTTCACTCTTTTCTGATGTGCTCGAAACTAGCAGCCAGGCCGGCTAGCTAACCACGATACGCCCCGGCTCCATCCACACTCGGCCCGGATCGGTTCACACACGGCTCGCCGCCTCCCCGGAGAGGGCTCATTGCAAACAAGGCTGAGGGAAGAGTTTGAAATGGCTCTTTAACTCGCTGGACACAGACTCCAGCAGGGTCCATCCGCAGGCTAGGGCTGAAAGCTGCTAAAGGCGGTCTGTGCTGCTGCCATTCCGGCGGCCATGGGAACAAACACCGCTAGCAGCTAAGCTAGGCTAAGCTAAACAAACCCCGTACAATCATCCCCAGTTCGACTCTCTTGTTCTGGCGCTGCAAACAAATAAGCAAACGAATAATGGTTAAGAGCTTTCGTCTGGTGAATGTGGCGTTTTATTCCGAGCCAGTTCTCGTTTAAATCAACAGGTCAGGTTCTGAAGCGAGCCGTTGTCAGTGTCTAACAGAAACCCGCACACTCCCTCCTCACCCTCCTCTCTCCCGGCCTCTCCCTCCTCCCAGCTCCTGACCAGCCGGCCAGCCTAAATCACCTCACATCGACCAGCGGATGTCGGGCGGAAAGCCCATTTGATCCTTTGTCAGCTCTGGTCTCAAGTTTTCATGTATATGGCGAGGGCAGTGTTGTCTAAACCGAGCCGCAGCGCCCTGCCCGCTGTTGAGACATGGCTGCTACTTTTCTTTTGTAAAACCGTGTTGAAAAATCTGCGATTGGCTCTCGGGAGGGAAGCGCCTGTGATTGGCCAAGGCGAGGAGAGGGCGGAGGCGATCACACTTAAGTTTCTCCAGCTTTTAGGAAAATGGACCACAATCCTGCAGACACCACAACTGCAGCCAGTTTACTGCACAAAATATTCAAAGACAGCTCATTAACAACTAGGCAGCTGGAGTAACTGGTTGCTCCCAATTAGTTGCCCCTGCAATCAGATGGTTGTAGGTTTGAATCCCAGGACTGCTCAGATACCCTTGCGCAAGGTATTGTCCCCCCAGACTGCTATAAGGAGCCACTTTACTTCTGTAGGTTTATTAATGCATTTACTGCTGCAGTTATAAAGGGTTGGCTTGGCTTAACTTCCAGGCCAGTCAGAAAGTTAACCCTGCTTCCTTACCTAGTAGCACAACAGTGCTATTTATAACTTATTCACTTATTCTCTTTTAATTACTGTAGTTCTACTTGAGGAAACTTTTTTGCACACCTCTTTTTTCAGGCAGGTGCGTTGGAAATGACCAGGGGTCACTAATCAGGAAAATAGGAAAAAAACCCGCACACTGGCCAATTCGCAAGCAATTATTTATTCATACAAAGTTTCGGTCGTAGACCTTCATCAGGTAAATGCCCAATGAAGATCTACGTACGAAACATTGTATAAATAAATAATTGCTTGCGAATTGGCCAGTGTGCAGGATTATTTTTACATTTCTGATTCTATAATTCTTTCAGTACGAAAATAAAATGCCCTAAAATATTTTTTTCACTTGAAACCCACCTTCTTGGCACATGATTTGTGCTTTTTGGCCCTCGGTTCACCACAAACATTGCTTTTAGATTCCCAAGACCCCCAAGTATAGAAACATTTGTTAATCATGTCAGATCATACATAGATAAACACATGAGACAACATTTCTATTTTATGGGGCTAAATTTTAGGCTAAAAAACTGTGTCTAATAAGGGGTCATCGTCTGCCTGTCTTAAACCTCAGCTGTTTGTCCTCATCAAATGTAAACAGAACAAGAGGCCTCATTTTCAAAGACAAAAGCGCTGCTTGCGATTGACCTTTTCAAGTGCTTTATTAAAATGTCAAACAAAAAGAACAGAGATCATATAAGTATGTATATTTTCTATACATTAATAGAATCGTAAAAGGGATTGGCAAGAAGCACAATTTTTTTAGCACATACAAGCACAACACACTAAATAGAAAGAGAAGCATTTCATATAAAGAGTCAAAGCATTCAATTATGTCTTGTCCTACAGTGGGGGAAAGAGGAATCTAGTACATATGGCTTTGAAACAAGGTGGACATTCTTTTAACTGCTCCAGGTACAAGATAGCACTTATATGCACTGGCATCAGCGATTTAAATCTACACTTGTCTGATGCCCTTAAAGGGACAAAACCTCAGTCTCGACGGGAGACTTCATGTACAACATCCATAACATTTGAACAACATAAATATAAACTTACAATCCTTACTATTTCTATATCAATTCCATCGACTATTTCCAAAACATCAATACAATCCAAGGTTAGTTTAGTTTCCACACACAGTCTTAAATATGACATGATTAGATATGGATCACAACAGAGAAATGGTCTCATTGGTTTCAATGGCTTAAAAAAAAAAAAAAGAAAAAGAAAGAAAGAAAGAAAAGCACTGTCTTCACATCACAGAATGTCTAGGCACAGGAGGATGGACAGCAGAAGAGTCTGAGTTGTTTTTCCTCTACCAAGCACAGTGGTAAAAAGTGTCCTTTGATTGCATTCAGTTTCAGCATGTTCTGGGAATTGGGACTTGACAATTCTACGTCTGCATTAAGTCCTAAGTGCTACCTTTCACTTTACAGTCAGAAGGCTCGGGACCACCTTAAAGTGGCCCAAAGGTGCGTCGATATGTAAGTAACCTACGGAGACTCGGTCTCTCCCTCACTACTAGGACAAGTGCCATGGCAACAAAATTATCGGCTTCCAAAGCAATTGTAGAGCACAGAATGTACAAGATTTCTCCGACGGCGGCTTTCGTCTGGCGAGTCACTGCTTGACCGTGAAACATCTTGGTTTTGACTGAGTGAATGCAGTGAGATATTTTCAGAATTACTGTTGTTTTTCAGGGAATGCGGGAGCATTTGAAACACAAACCAAATCCAACAAAGTGTAACCAAAAGTCCTCACGTTGTGTAGCCAGCTGCAGCGCTTTCCTGCTATAGTCTGACCCTGAAGTTGGCGGTGTGTCCGAGATTTGGGTGATGGTCGGCCCACGTCACGGGCGAGAAGCAACTCATCCGCTCTTTTACTCTGCCACCCGCAGGGGGCAGAGCACCACCAGAGCCTGTTTCACAGGAGGCGATCCCATGCAGACCCATTTTAAATCCGCTTTCATTTTCCCAACCAATTAGAATATGGGCCATTATAGCCAATAAGCACAGAGGAACAAGTGAAATTGAACAGGAAATACATTATCTGCAAAGAAAAAAAAACAAAAGAAAAAACAAAGACAGGAGCAGGGAATTCTTTCTTTGGTTTCTAGATACAGCAATGTATTACCTGCATATGTTTTAGTGGACACGCTACAGTTCAGACACTAGCAGTTCTGACACACAACTTCAGGATCAGATATAGACAGCCACAGTACTCAGTGTGATATGCTTTTGTAAACTACGACAAACTACAAAGCATCTGTCGGCAAATTTTCCCCATTTTATCAGCAAGCAGTATCATGCTCATGGTCAGAACAAGGGCTTTAGCGAACAGAACATTTGACAAATCCCTCAAAAACAGCATTTCTTTGACAACCTATTAAAAGGATAGCTGTTTACCTGTATTCCAAACAATACAGTCATCTGAGTTGAACCAGTTCTTTAATATATATATATATATATATTCATTCTTCTATGTATATTCAAAATAAATTCTGAATATTTTTGACTCAGTTATGTACATAAGTGCAAACAAGGTGAAGAACACACATTCGTACACTGATGGGGAAACAGCAGGATTTACCAGGTCCCAGCACAGCTGGGCTACGGTCTGGGTAGACCAGAGAGGGAAGAAATGAGACTTTACCTAGAGGGGACAGATATGGCTCACCACGCCCTACAGACTGCTCTGCTTTTGACATCATCGAATAAAAGATTTACATACAAATCGTCTTCCTTTAAGATCCTTTCTGGAGTCTACCGGTCCAGGCAGCCCTTTCTTCACGACCCAACAGATCCGATCTAAAGCTCAAACGCTTTCTTGATGTTCTTTTTTTCCTTTTTATCAAGCAGAATAACAACAACCCTCTTAGAAAAATAAGAAATCATAAAAACAGAAATAACATATGACGTCTCCAAATGGCCTTTGGACTAAAGGTGTCTCACCTTTAAATTGTTTTCATTTTTTTTGTACAAAATAGGCAATCATCTCTTAATCCAAGATAAGCTAACTACACATTCCCTTTCAGAATAAGTTAACCTTGTACATTATTTCAATTTAAGTGTGAAAAAATTCACAATTAATATTCACAAAGGTAGCCATGTTGTAGTTTTGTTGCCATAGCAACAACAACGTACTATCAAGTAACAATGAATCTATCATTGTAATACATATAAATGTGTAGATTAATAGATATATGTTTATATATAGAGAGAGAGATAGAGAGAGAAAGAGATATTTCTTATGTTTTTTTTTTGTTTTTCTTAAACCACTAACTGCACAAACTATGAATCAGATTATTCAGATTATTTTCCATTTCATGCGATGAGATTTTTATGCTGGATAACAAGCAACTGATATGAACTCATTAATGATCAGGCTAACTAAAAACGGACAGGTCATCTTCAAAATGTCAAACACACCATAACGTGACGTCATTTGTGAAGACACAGCTAAAATATAAGTACCATTAAAATGACATTAAGGTCAAGTGATAAAAACTAGAATGGTGATAAAACTATAATGACGATGCACTAGTAATATGTACAAGTAAGATCATCTAACTACATTATACATGAATACACACTTCTTAAAAAGTGAGTTTTCTTAAAATGCTAAAGCCCCAAAGGAGGCATATTTTTGTTTTCTTAATCAAGTATTTTGTTGATTCCAGCTGAATAGCAGTTGGAGAAGGCATAACTCTTGATATGAGAGAGGGAGAGAGAGAGAGAGAGAGAGAGAGAGAGAGAGTGGACAGAGAGAGACTGAAAGAGAGAGAGAGAGAGAGAGAGAGAGAGAGAGCGAGAGAGAGAGAGAGAGAGAGAGAGA
>JBBPCW010000031.1:2102877-2114720 GCA_037974425.1 Phenacogrammus interruptus | reverse complement strand
ACACACACACACACACACACACACACACACACACACACACACACACACACACACACACACACACACACACAGCCAAATAGTATTGAAAGTAAAATCCGAAGCAATTATCTGGTTTGTCACATTGTCACAATCTGCAAGACCACATGATGGAAAGCTGAAAAAACATTAGGTCCACGTTCATTAAGCGCGTAATGCTATTAGAGGATTTCTCTAAAAGAAATCAGCTGTACAGCACAACAAGTAATAAAATTGTCATTCAGGGTGCATGTAAGGATTGCCTTTCATGTTCTGAATTAAGGAGGTAGGTGGGAGGAGCTGGATCAATTAAGCTCAGTTCTCTCCGGCAGACTCAGGGTTGTCATCCACCTCTAAGACCAAAGAGATTTGACCCATCAGCAGTCGTGTAAACTAAATAAATCTTTAAGACTCTTTCAAATACTTTAATTCTCTTCTCTGGCACGCTCTCTGTCCATGACTTTAACTCATTAATTTTAGCACTTCTTTTGACTGGGGGAGTTTACAGCATCAGCTGAGCTGTTTATCACAGAGCGTCTAAACCAAACTTCACTCAAAAGCCGATCAAAACGTTCCAGCCATGACGGTCCCGACTAAGCACTCCTGCTGCCCTTCCATACCAATGAGACATGTCTGCTATGTGAGGCCATTTAAGAAGTGGTCTCTCTGTCCCCATGCAAACTCTGCTCAGGCTGTAACAATGATGCAGCTGCAGCAGGATTGGAAGTGAAAGATGAGTGTAGGTGCCTTTGCTCCGAGCCCTAATTAGCTGCAGGTAATGGAAGTGGGGGTGATGGATGTGGGGAAGCAGAGAAGACACTGTGCTTCTGCTGTAGTGTGGAGGGCATCCACCTGAATGCATGTGCTCACACATACACACAGGTAATGTAGACAACACATGAGTTGAGCAGTGTCTCTCACCACACCACATCTCAGAATAAACTTCTCAAAACATAATGTACCGAGGGATACAACTGACAGTAAAGAAAAGTGTCATCTGTGCAATCAATATTTTCTGTTTTTATGGTCAGATTTCTTCTTTCGTGGTACAGTACTGTATATCTTATAGTTGGAAGTCCTGCTTTTCAACAAAAAGTGCCGACTGACTTGCTGGCAGGGATGGATCTTGCAGACCCCTAGGCATAGCAGTAATGCACTAAGAAATAAGACCTAAGAGATTTAACAATGTGCACTTTAAGCAACGTTGAAAATTTGTCAATTTTTTGTTGTGAATTTATATAAAATAAAAGTTTTTCTGTAAGATTTGAACATAGAATCAAACCCAAGCCATGAAATGGTGAAAGTTAATGTCACCATAACACTATCTAAAATATCCCTTTTGAAATTCTGCAACATAATTATAGAAGTCCATAATTAAAGAAAACTTGAGGGTGGTACACTGGACATAAGAAAGGTTTACATCTGCATATCTACTGTCCTAAGTATTTGGGTCACCTCAAGCTTTGTGATCTAAGGTTGCCCCGAGCCCTTGCCAGTCAGGGCCCGGGTGCTGGCCTCACCGACCCAGTCAACAGTTCATGCCTGCTTGCCAGTAAAGGGGTGCGTGTGTGTGTGTGTGTGTACATAATGGTTTGTTTCACAAACTTTTATATGTAATGTTAATCAGATTTTAAGAACATTTCTGAAACAGTGGCTTAACTATTGTTTTGGAGATTAGGTAGGAGCCTCGTGTTTCATGACTGGCATTGGTGAAATAGCCACCAAGGGAATAAACATAGCTATTTGCTGCAATACAATATCATATTACCCCTAATGTTTCATTAAGTGTACTGCAATCTGTGAATGACTGTATATGATATACATTATATTGTTTTTTTTTAATCAACATGTCTTTTTTCCCAATACTCAACAACTAATCAGCTTTGTCAGAGCAGTTTGAGACAAGCAGGGATATAACACACACACACACACACACACACACACACACACACACACACACACACACACACACATACATGTATATATAGTCATAGCAATGTTTGCATCAGCAGTAAAATGTGTGTTCAGGGAATGTTTAGTAATGAGCAAGCTGTCCCACAAGAGCACATGGGTGAACTACTCAAAACACAGAGGAGAAGGCAGCGCTGCAGTCAAAAGCAGCACACACAGCGACAGCGCCAACCTACATTATTAATGGGCGCGCTGCACAGTTATGCTACCAGAAATTTATCATCCCTACATTACATGAATACACAGAAGTAAGGAAAAATACTACTCTACACAGTTGGCAGAGAAGTTCACTGATCACTGTGTTTTCCTCCCTGTGCAGAACGAGAAAGAGAGAAATGAAAAGCTGTAAGTCATGTCAAGCAGGATGCACTGGGTCAGGGATCTCCTCCGCGTAGCTATGGCAACGCGCCCAGCAACCGGGAGGAAGTTTTGCCTCATACTGTCTTCTCACTGCTCATTGGTTGCAGAGGAAAAGAGGAGAGAAGAGGGAATGTAAAAAAAAAGAGAATCACTCTGTAATGAACCAAAATTATTCTCTGCCATGCATGCTACTCAAGACTTTGTGAAATGTAGATCCTTCAGTAAAGAGCTGATTATTTGCACTACTAATTCAGCATTGAGCGTGAAGCATTATGGTCCAGGCAATTCATTTTCGTCTTGGTCAAAGTAAGCCAAGCACTTAGGCACTGACTTTTGCCAGTAGAAGTGGGTGTTTAACTCATTCCGTGTGCAGACAGAGAAATCTGTTAGTAGAAAGCAAAAATTTTAATGACAGGAACACATTTGCAGAGAGTAGCACCTGCATAATTCATGCATCCCTACAATTTCACAAGCAAGCCTGGACTTATGGATAAAGAAGGGTCTCCTGCAAAAGACGCTAGTTAGAAGAAAGGACATTGGGGCAGCCATTAAGGGATGTCGATAAATTAGCTGAGAGGAGGAGAGGGAGGAGGGGATGGGGAGGAATGGGTTCCTGTCTGCAGAGAAATGAATGGGTGCTATTAATATGAATAGAGCTGTATGATTAAAACCCACACCGCCAGGAAGCCTTTTATATGTTTACAGTTAATTAAGGCAAGCAATTTCAAGCACAGGTTACAAAAAATCCACCAAAGAAAGTAGGAACCCTGTTTTGGATTGACCGGCGACTAGGCGTATGATACCAAATGAGAACCTTGCGTGGGAACCTTGCAGTTATGGCTTGATAAACAGAAACGTGGCCTGACCTTCATCTGCCTCCCTCTCTCCCTCCCTTCGTTGTGTGACCCTGAGGCTGCAGCTGGTGAAGCTGACTGCTTTTCCACCTTCAAAAAACAATCCCATTTCACATGGTAATCCAGGCGCTGCCCAGACTACCACAGTGGGCTAACAACACTAAGGCTGTTTCGGGGGGTATGGGATTAGAGTATGCTGAGCACTAGCTGCCGCTAGTCGTGCACACACTCTGTCTCTCTCCTGAGATCTGACTTAGGCTGCAGAAGCAAGAAAAATGTTTGATTAATAACTCAATAAGGCTGGAGACAGATAGCGCACTCAGACAGGGAGCCTTGGGTTCTCCGCAGAAAGGGAACTTGCATATCTAGCGTGCTGTGATCGCAGCAAAAGTAATGCTACTGTCCTGTTTGCTAACCATTTGTTTCTCTTCCATAAATTAGGGAAAGAAATGCATCTTCTGCATCCTTATATATGAAGCCTGACAGTGCATTCTGCTAAAGATCAGCAACACAGAGCAGGAAGTGCTAGATTTGCTGAATAAGCACCCATAGCAATGGTTAGGCATTATAATTTCCAATGGGAGTATGGATCACATTCTTTGAAATATCAAGCAACAACGAGAGTGGTGTGATATGTTCAAAATATAGTCTTAGTACGTGTGATGAGAATTTGAAGTACCCATATGGGTACATTTTTAAAAATGCTGCAGCTAGTGATCCTCACGCTCTTTCTCTCTGATATTTTAATTTCACACTGAAAGGTTTAAGTTGCTGAGTAACATCTATCTGGATAGAAAATAGATTAAAAGTATAGAAATCAAATAAGTAGTAAACATTTCATAGACTGCACTGCACTAAATCCACTAAAGACTTAAGAGGACTAATTATGCTTTCTTTGTGATGAAATATGTTAATCACTGCAAATTGTAATGTAATCTGTCAAAATTTAGAATGAATTAATATATAATTAAATAATGTTATACTAAATTCAAGTTAAACCTGAATATCTTCATTCCAAAACATTATTATCTGTGCTGAAGACTTTAATATAACATTCAGCTAAATTCAATATACTAACAAGATCATTTCTACATTTGGTGGAGAAAAAGAACAATTTTCATTTTGTAACATTGCAATGCATTTGGTTTGTTAGGCTGCATTGTTTACTTTGTGAATAAAGTGCTTAATCGGGCCTTTTGCAGATGCAGTTGACCCAAGTCTGCTGCAGACCACACAAGGGTGCAGGGTTTTAGGGCTGACACAAACACAAACTGCTTTTCAGGGCATCAGCAGGAGAGGGATAGCAACTCAGCAAAAGAGCCTGGAGGTGTTAGCACAGCCAAAAGAAATATCCAGGGTGTATGCGAAATAGAACTGCATGCTCTCAGTCATCCTCTGATGTGTGTATTACTGATACACCGGCAAGATACAATCCAACTGCTCCATATTCTACAGCAAAGCTAAATGGAGCGTGCGCAAGTGACTGCGTATTTGTGTGAGTGTGTGTGTCTGGGTTACCTTGAGGGAGTCGAAGCAGGCAATGACGCGGCCGTTCTCCACGTGGCAGGTGCGGGAGGGGTGGGCGAACTTGCACTCAGTGTCAGAGCGTGAGCAGGCGCCTCTCTGGAACTCGCGGCACACCTCCAGGGTCAGCCACTTAGTGTCGCGGCCCATGGCCACATTGATGGCCATGGCGGGGCCTCGGCAAGCGGGAGATGGGAAGAGGGCGGGGAATGGGGCCGTTCAGAAGAGAGGATGTCAAAACGGGTGTATAGAGAAGCAAAAATCTCTGCAGGAATAGGGCTGGGGGTGCCAAGGCAGAAATCACTGTGCCACAGCACAGGAAACACTTGCGTTCAGGCAAAAGAAACAAGACATGCTCAAGAATGGTGAATTAACAAAAATAAATGAAAAAAAATGTCACTCCATATGTTGTGTATGTTCTCTGGTTAGTCTGGTTCTCGGGTTGGGTCAGGGATTGAAGGGGTGACAGAGAGAAGGTTTGTCCAGTAGAAGGATGCTGAGGTTGGGGCAGGTCACTGTGGCATACTGCAGTGGGTGCTTGACCGCTGATGAAAACTGAGGCACTAAAAAAGCAGACTGGTGCGGTCTCCTGGGCTATGACGGCCGTCCCTCTGTCTAGACTCTCCCTCCAGGGCTCTGTGCGTCCTAAAACAAACCCCTCCTCCTCCACATAAAAGTACCTCGCATTTCCTCCACCTTCAAGCTCCTAAATGCCCCTGTCCCACTGCTGCAATCAGAGTGCCTTCTGAAGATGCTCGCATGTCTGGAATGAAAGAAGACCAAAAAGCTGAACAACTTAAGAGAGGCACTATAAAGCTGTTAAGTCCAAAACAGGAAACTAATCGACTGTCCTTGTATTAACAGAGCAATTTGACCAGCGGAGGGGTGGGTGGAGAAGGGGGAGAAGCTAGGATCAAGAAACAGCAAATGGGCCGATTGACTATTTGCTTGTCAGGGTGAAATATAGCCCCAGTCAAGGCCAAGCACACTCGCAGACACACATACACGCAAAGGGCAGCGGGAGACAGCGGATGGGGGGGTGGTAGCGTGGGAGAAAGCGTGCGTGTTGAGAGGCTGCTGCAGCATCCAGCCCAGGCACTTTGTGGTGATGCGCGTCCTCTGCCTTCTATTTGAGTCGCATTCTTGTCCTTCCTGCTTTCCCTTCGTCTCTTCTTCTCATTGTAGCCCTCTGTCGTCTCCCTCTGTTACTTCGAAGCAAAACCTGTCCTTCGACGAGAACAAAAAAAAAGAAAGAAAAATGACAAAAATTACAAAAGAGTTAGAAAAAAAGCTGGTGGATTTTAAAAACAACAGACAAAAAAGGCCAATGGGGCAACCTTGGCAAAATATGAAGTTCTGGATGAAATGGCAGATAAAGAAAAAAAATTGAAAATAAACAAAGCCAACGCTTAGAGGACCAACTATTTACATTGCAAACCTGTGAGTTGGGGATACACTGGGCGAGAGGTAGAATGAGAATAAAAGCGCATGGCAGAGAGCGTGTGAGAGGGAGCGACAGGAAAAAAAGAGTAAAAGAGAGGTAGAGGAAGAGTGCAGAGCAGAGGCAGGCAGCAATGCACAGGAAAGGGCAGGCTGTGTCTTGATTAAGAGATAGAGGGAGGGAGAGAGGGAGTGAAGGGGGATGGTGTAGGGGAGAGAGAGAGAGAGATAGAGAGAGAGAGAGAGAGAGAGAGAGAGAGAGAGAGAGAGAGAGAAGGAGTGCTACGTCACTCGATCAGCAGAGTGTGTGGGAACAGGCCAAAGTCAATGTCAAATACAACACACCTTCAAGAAGCGCTTACTAACTGAGTGAAGTGAACTCAGTTCAGAATTTTGTGTACATTTAATGGTAAAAGAAAGGTAAGGAGGTGCAGCGACAGCATCAGCTCAGCTCTCAGTGTGGCGACAGCCAATCAGCACACATTTTGCAATCAGGCTGAGTGGGTCAGGAGCCAATGAGGAGCAGCGTTACACCTCATCCTCAGTCTTTATTCCTTGCTGCCTCTTCTGGTAGAAGTTGTTATTGCATTGGCTCTTGGCTGAATTTTAAAGAGAATGAAACACGCCTGCCTCTTTTTTTTCCATAAGCTTTATCAGGAGAGTTTCTGTACTGGTGCATTAGCCTGATACACAATCACCACACGGCCTGAGACTAATACACAACATGCACAGGTGAAGTAGATAAGCAGACAGAGGAGAAACGGAATGGAAAAAGGGGGCTTTTCCTAGTCCTTTTGAGGAGCGAGTATACACTTGACAGAGATGGATAGAGTAATATGAGGGAGTTATAATTAAAAACCACAAGATCAACAAAAGACCACAGTAGCAGCACGAACTGAGGGCGTATGTTTGTATTGGTTGTGGATGTGTGCGTGTTGGGTGGGTCTGACAGCTGATTTGCGGCCCCTGGGGAGAGACAGTAGTCAGGAGTAATTGGTGATGTGATAAAGATTAGGGTGGGCGAAACATAGTAGATGCACATTAACACAGCTGGTGCAAATCTACGTTAGGAGGCAGCTTCTGCCATTCCACACATTTGCAAGACAACTAGTGAAATCCACAAAATGCAACAGTCGAAGTGGAATTCAACAGATTTTTTTAATCTGCAGAATTCAGACACGATGAGAAATTTTAAACGAATTTTAAAGAAACAAATTTGTGGTGGTGATGTAATATACACCTATAAATATAAATATACAGTATACCCCTAATATATATACATATTTACACACACACACACACACACACACACACACACACACACACACACGAGTATTGTGACTAATCTAATTCTTTACAAGCTCTGTAATTAATTAATCTAGATTAATTGCACACATTTTTGCTATTTTTTAATGTATTGAATTTTGAAGTGAATTAATTAATCAACATTACATATTTAATAACTGTTCCTGTTCTGTTCTTGTGCAGTAATGGTCACAGCACTAAAAATATGACCTAATATACTGAGGGAAAATAAAAAATGCTTTATCAAGAACAATAGAACTAAGTCCGTCTTTAAGGTGCAGTTTAAGACAATGTGCACACACATCAGAAGCATTTAAATGTCGGGGTGCACTGCATTCGCCGTCTTGCATGTTCCACTCATAGGTCACCCCCTAATATAACAGTTTCGATATTCTGATGAATTATGCTGCCTTGTTAAAATGCTTCCTTTAAGTTTATACAGTTTACACAGTTATATTCAGTTTATAACTGTGATAATGATGAGAAATAGTCAAATAAAATACATAATCGGAGATAAATATTTTATTTAAATGAGGAGAGCCTAGATAGACAGATCTGTAGAGGTGCATAGAGTCAGTTTATACAGTCCAGTTGTAACACTACCATAAAATAGGACACAGGCTACTTCAAATCGTGCCATGTTTACAGCTTGCAAGAAAGCACAGATAAACACAAACGTAAGGTAGCACAGATAAACCAGTGTCCAACCAAAGACAGCACAAATAAACCAGGTTCCCTAACGCTAAGTAGTACTGAATCTCAAGCCTGTGCAACTGCAAATGCACAGAAGGGCACGGTAGCACAACTAGACCAGGTTAAAGTTACATGCTGCGATTAATCTGCGTTTATTATGATTAATTGATCAAAATGTACATGTTAAATTGCCACTTCTAATATTAATAATAATATTAATATTTAGTACAGATATAATGCTCACCAGTTTGACTGGACTAAAAGTATAATGAATCTGTTCTCTTAACTTTTCTTATTTTGTGTAGGTTTTGCACAAGTGACTTCAGAGAGACGTGAGATCACCTGCCATAACACAGCAGGAGGCAGGAGTCTGGGCAGGCTGTTACCAAAACAAAGAAAGCAAGCTGAAAGGAGGAATAATTATCTACTCTGCTGGTTTGATTTAAAAATGATAGCCCCTCATACATTTATGCAATATTTTGATAAAACAAAATATGGAAAGTAGGTACATATTACTGACAATCACTGGCTTTTACTACTCAAATTTTTCCCACCTCCATCCTCATAACTACACATCACATATCGGTGCTGGTGGGATTAAAACTTCAAAATGGTAACTTTTTGGAGAAGGAAAATCCCTCTGTATTTCAGTTTATGCAATGAGATTTTGAGATGACCCACATTTTCCCACATGGCAAAAGGCATGGATTTTTTTATAAATATATATAAACACTATAAGGATAACAGATAAATAAGTGGTAGGTATGAAATCACTAGTCATAGGATTATGAATGACTAATAAGATGTGGGTACAAGTGGTTAAAGGACCATTACCATCCAAAAAAATCTGATCAATAATACATTATGATAATCTCCGCCAAATGCAGATGACAAAGCATAGCAGGGCCACACAATGCCTTTTGCCTTGAAGACAAAGGACAAAGACATGAATGAATATAGGAGTATGAGAGAGCTACAGAAAATAAGACTGCAGTAAATGAGGAGAGAAAGAGAGTGGGAGGGGGAGAAAGAGACAGAGAGTGAGAAGGCGGGATATAGAAGGGCAGATAGGATCTGTCCCCAAGTCTCCCAGAGACAGACACAGACGGAGGAGGCGGCGGGGGTGCGTGTGTGTGTATGTGTGTGTGTGACTGCGCAGACAGACAGCCCAGAAGGAGAGCACTGCAGTGAAGTGGGAGAGGGTGTGCATGTGTGCATATGTGTGCCTGCGTAGGACACAGAGGGAAAGAAAGAGACAGAAAGAGGGAAAATGAAAGATAAAGATGAGGTGGGGGTTTAAACTGAATTCATAACTCCCACATTCAGACTCCAGAACAAAGACACCTCCACAATAACACAAAATGAAATGAGAAAGCAGAGGAGAGTAACCGTTTTTTTTCCCGTTTCCTTGCACATGTTGCTCTGTTTCCCACTTTAAAGCACCTGGGCTACAGTGTCATCGATTCGGGTTTCTCAGGGGAGAACACCCCCCTCTGCAGAGGTATCTGCACCTCAGCTCCACCTCCTCTGCAACCAGGGCTGGACAGCACTGATTTAATTCTGCATAATTGTATTTTCCAAATGGTCCACAATATCACGTCATCAGATAATATTTTGCATTACAGGAATATCATGGAATTGTTTGTACTTTTTACCAAAGAATTCAACGCAGGACATAAACAGCACCTCTGGCTTGCTTACTGGGGGCTCAGACAGTTGCCTTGTGATGCTTTGTTGCAAAATACAAAAGAATTTGACTTTCAAAAATGCACTATTCACCTTTCAGTCCATACAGTCCTTGAAACTAAAGGGTAAAAACAGCCTGTTTAAATGGTATTGTTGGTCATGTCACAACAAGCAACAAATTGCACCCATCAAGGCTACAAGAATATAGCCCCATCCAATCACGTTAGTGTTTCAGCTTAACTTGACTTTATGAGCATGAGGCAGCCAATGAAATCAGAGCTCATATATATACATATCGGTCTTAGTAATATAAGTCACAGTCAGCCTACTCAGCAGTTAGTCACAGTATAATCAGCTTGCTTAGAAAGAGGAAACTCACTCACACAGTATTTTCATAAAGCAGTTGATTCATTTTAATGTATTTCAGACTTTAGTAGATAATTTAAAGGGTTAGATACAGGTATGCACTGCAATGGGAACTATCTTAAATGCTTATTTATTCATGTATTGTGATAATATGTGGAAATTTGTAGAAATTTGGGTTAGATTCACTTGTAATTAGCAAAACACGTGAACAACTAAAACTAAAATCAAGTACGCTAATAATATATTGCCTAGAACTGACTAGAACTGCACACACACACACACACACACACACACACACACACACACACACACACACACACACACACACACACACACACACTTCTAAAAGGCCAATTATCTCATTTCTATGTACAGCAGGTGAACTGTGCAGTGAATTGTGAATGGTATGTGTGGCTGGGCCGTTCGCAGTGCCACCTGAACAGCACTGCACTCGTTTGGAACACAGTGCAAAACTAATGTCAGCACCAGCCCCCCTGAACCACCCCCCTGCCACCCAAGCATTTGGTTCAAACCTGAACCTCTACAATGTGTGATGCTAACAGCTACAGACACCCGTGAGGCAAGGGGGCGGTTATAAATAGACAGCCTGTGTCACAACGTGAATAAGTAGGCTGAATAATTAATGACGAGACGCAAACCGGAAGAAGAGGTCAGGATGGCTAGGAAGTAGGCTAGGCCTGCCCTGCTCACTGCCCTTGAAAAAGCACTTTTTCTACACCAGGAGGCTCATTGCTGCAACCAGCTTCACACTACACCATATGGATGCCATAATGTACATACAAGCTGTCAAGAGAACAACAACATTAAATCCTCCTGGAAGACTGGGGAGGCTCCTTTCGAGCCACAACAGGAGGTAAATGTACATACATTTAGATGCACAGGGCCTGACGACTAATGATGTTAGCATTTTGCACAGAAACCATTTCCTCTATTTCACCAAAGACAGCAGACAAAGGATCTTCTGTTTGATGCTAATAATATTATCAACTCACAGGGAGGTCTTCAGAGAGGCAGCAGACGCACCAGCAGCTGTGTGAAGTTGTCTTACCATGATGCCCTACAACTTGGAGATGGTAACGTAAAGAATGTAGTGAGGAGGGACCGTGAGAGTGTCCATGTATGTGTGTGTCTGTGTCACTGCTGCAGTTCTGTGAGGAGGACCGTAAATATCAAGAGTCTGGAAACAGTAAGAGTGTATTGACTCTACAAGGTCACTGAGCTACTAGCAATGAAACACACACACACACATACACACACACCTACACACTTCACATTGCAGTGACCTTCAGGAATGCAGCAGAATAAATATCTATGCACAAGCAGTGTGGGGGATGACTTGTCTGTAAGAAACAGATTGTGTTTAGGATTTGCGCTCCATTCTGTGACACCTGACCCCAAACAAGCAGTCAAGAGGTTTGAATGAGCCAAAAACACGCAATAAAACGACACTTAGAAAGCTACACCTAAGAATGATTCACTAAAAGGATTCACAAAAGGATCCAAAGCCTGTCTCGACTAGTATGAAATGTAAACTTTCTCTCTCTCTCTCTCTCTCTCTCTCACACACACACACACACACACACACACACACACACACACACACACACA
>JBBPCW010000031.1:2090743-2102488 GCA_037974425.1 Phenacogrammus interruptus | reverse complement strand
TTTTTGTTTGTATTTGCTGTAGAGCTGCCACTATCATATTGTAAAAGTAAACAGGTAAAGTAACTACCATGTTACATTAAAAAAGTTTTATTTTTTGTCTTGTTTTCGTCGACTACATGCAGCAGCTCTAATTTTCTGTTATCTGGGGGAAAAATCGGTATCGGCCAAGAAAACTGCAATCGGTGCATCCCTAGTAACTATCATCTGTTTTCAGATGATACCTAAATCAAGGTTAACCAATTGCTCCTAACACAAGGTAAGCAACACTGTTCACCACTTTGCAGTCCTGTAAAAGGAAGCAGAACAAAACCGCTTCTACGTATCCCACAGACAACACTGTATGAGAACCATTTTAAAATGGATCCTGCCAAACCCTACTGGATGGTTCAGAAAGTGTCTTTAATAGCGAGTTAATCCCAGAACATATTTGTGCTTGATGCTGCACCAACATATAAGATGGGCTTTATTACATTTTCTCTACTCTCAGTAATGCTGGTGCAAAGGCCAGCAGTCTTTAAATATTTAAAGGTTTAGGAGAGCATCACACAGTATGGCTGCACAATCTGAAGCAGGCGCTTTGGTTGGAAGAGGTGAAGAAACTGCTTGGGCATGTAAACAGAAATCCTAGCGAGCAGCAGAGGTCTTAACTTGCAGCTTCTCTTGGCCGGTTATCCAGCAGAACTGAAACTGCAGGCAGCAAGGTCAGAAAGGGGAAGCACATAAAATTAGACAAAGTCTTGTTTTCACTATTCAGCCTAAACTCCTTTGCCTCTTCCTACTGCCGTTACTAAATGAACAGAAACAAATTAACCTTTTTATTATTTAAGCTGCCGACGGAATGACTGATCAACTCTCAAATACTTTTAATTGCCTCATTTCTTACTAGAAGATCTATTTTAGCTAAGAGTAATACATAAAAAACTACAATTTTGTTTTATTTTAGTATGATTAAGTATTAGATGTGCATGCTTGAAACAAAGATCTTTTTTAACCTTGTTCATCATACCATTTAAAAGAGTAAATTCTAGTTTAACCTAATATTCAAAGAAAATGTATCGGCTGATGCCCATCTCAAGTTTCAATTACATCACCACAGGTCCAGCAAATAGTATTAACAAGTAATATGTGTCGCATCGCTTTTCACCCAACCCACCTTCACGCCTTGAAAGTCTCTGAGAGAGGGGGAAACTTTTATTTTTAGATGAACACACTGCTACTGTGTTTGTAATCACGTCTGCTTCAGAGTTAGCCCTCGTTCACACGGACGTGATGCCAGGTGAGCGCCTATTGAATGGCGTCCATTTTTCTGCTCATTGAAGCAGATCAAATCGTCCACACAGGCGTTCAGCACCGGCGTTCGGCCGGCTGCGCGTTTGGACGGTGTCAAATAAACGCTGCATGCAACGTTTTCTTGGCGTCAAAATCCCGACGAATGCGAGGAAAACGTCGCTATGGCGTTTACATGGCGTTCGGTTGATGTTCTGGAGGACCGAATATGTCCCATGATTCTGTACGGCAACTGCGAAAAACCACGTTTTACGAAAAATGTCGGACATTGATCCAGCCCAACTCGTTTTAAAACAGGAATGTAAACGGTAAGTTTTAAGAAAGTATAGGGATCCATGTTTTCAGTGCAAAACTATAAACCAAGATGACACACGTGTAAACACTCTGGACACAGTAATTACTGCCCCCACAGGTAAATACACGAAACTACAGATTGGGCGTCAGGCTGGCGTTAAACAGCGTCAGACTAACGCCAGTCGAACGCCTTGCTGACGTCGATCAAGCGTCGCAACCAAACGCCACAAAAACGCATATGACGTTCAGAGCGCGTTCATTTCGAACGTCCGTGTAGACGAGGCCTTAGGGTCCATATACAAATTATTGTAGAAAAAGGTGTTGATATTATTATTATTATTATATTATTATTACTCTTATATAAGTACATCTGCTAGGGCTGTCGTCAGTTGTATTAGTAATTGAGTAATCTACCAATTGTTTTGAAAAGTACTTATTTAGTTTGTTTTCTTTAACATTTTAGACCTCAGCAGAATTTTTGACACATTTTAAAGGCTAACAGTTCACTTTTTGTAAAGTTTTTTTTAGCGTAAAAATTATAATAAATGTTTAATTTCATCTCATGTCTATTTTCATTGAAAGCATTGTAATAATAACATTGAAAAATACTAGTTGAAAAAATAGGAAAATAAATAAACTAAATAAACTAAAATTATTAGCTGTATAACTGAAGACCACACTGTAACCCAGTCACCTGTTTATAGACACAATGTCCACCTGTAACACTGAGCTTGTTCAACTAGCAGTGTTCCTATAACGAGTTAATGCATTCTACAATAAAGATGATATTAACGTTGGATATGACATCCCCTAAGTTCAGTTTTATTCAACGGTGTTAATCTTAGTGTCTTCTTTTACATTAGATACATCGATAAATGAACGTCTGGTTGTGAAACTGGTGTTGAATAAGATTTTACAGTCACTAAAGGCTGAATACTTGCTAAAACAGTGTCCATATAATGATGGTGTGATGATATAAACTGAATCATTTTGTCTGTTGTATCACACATAAAACAAATGATTCTCAGTTAATAAGAGGCCTAGACAAAACCCAGCAGTACCAAATGAATGCAAATTCGTCATGTCTAGTGCAGTAATGCCCTGTGAAGTCACTTATTAAAAATAGAGAAAACATCAGTACAGGAGTGTTGCGGTTGATACATGCAAAAGCTGAGCATAAAATGGAAGCCAGACAGTTGAGGCTGAGGTGAGTAAGAGGAGTGGTTAAGAGACTGGGGCTGGCAGCTGCACGAGTCAGACTGAGAATAGAGTGAGAGAGAAAGAGAGAGAGAGAAAGCTCAGAGCCTGAGAGAAAAATAATTAGGTTAAGTATCTATAATCCCTTCAGCCTACTCCAGTGCTACACTCTCCATTCACAAAAACCTTCAACAGTCTACATCCACTTAGAAACATGCAGCTATGACAGGAGATATGCTGTTTTACAGAGGGTCTTAAGAATCTGGGCTAGGCTTCATGACAGGTTCAAGCCAACTGAGCTTCGCTCTTCTCTCTGCTCCAACTAGTCTGACAGTTCAACAATTTAATCAAACCGAGTGAGACCACATTACTCCTGTGTTATTTAACTAATCCTCCGTTAATGGATATGAGGATTTGTGGCCTAATGATTATTGCGGGCCATGAAATGTCTTCTACATTCCCCTTGAGCAAAAGGAAAACCATTAGAGCGCAGACACAAAGAATTCGTTACCTTATCTCTGATAAAAAAATGAACACACTTCCAAACAGACAAATAAATAAGATCTGCAAAGGAGGTACCACAGATGGTAATTACTGCTGAATAAGCTGTCCGTGAGATTACATGCTAATAAAGTAAGATAACCGTGAGATTACATGAATACAAAAATTGCTTAATCCGTTACGGCAATGTGCTTTAATATAGACACGGGCTCACCAAAGCGTCCAAGCTTTTCAAAGGGGCCTTCAGTAATATACAATAGTCATTTCCACATCATGAAATATTCAAGATCACACTTCACAAACTCAAATGTGCCTCATTCTCCTTGTGAAAGGGAGAAAATGGGCATGTTTATGAATATCTGAACTACTTCTTGCAGGGTCAGTACATCGAAAGACCTTTTCCAGGCCATTTTTTAAACACCAAATGGCAGAACTGGTCAGAGCCAGCCTGTCGGGGGAAAGGGGAAACGAGGACATGTTGTGTGTGTGTGTGTGTACAGTAACGTCGCTCCACACTCTTATCAGTGTTTCCACAGCAGGAGGGAGAGTGAGCTAGACGAGTGCAAAGTCCACTGCCTGAGAGACACGAGGCGAGTCCAGGCCTGCAGTGAGCTTACTGTAAATGAGGCACTGCAATACCATGGCTGATGTAGCCATTGTGTGTGTGTGTGTGTGTGTGAGAGAGAGAGAGAGAGAGAGAGAGAGAGAGGGTTTGTATGTACTTGTGCTGCACCAGTGTTGTTTCCTCATTTCTGAGCATGCTCTCCCCTGCAAGAAGGAATTTCAGCTCCGTTCCCACATCTGTCGTCAACACCGCTGATGACAACAGGCTGTTGTAACCTGCTTTAATCCTGTTACAACATGCAGGAGGTTTTATTTGGTTGTTTGTTTGTTTGTTTTCCTGTTTACGTGCTCTCTGCAGAGCACAAAGGACTAATTACAGCTCTCACAGTCCATAAGTGACATGCTTGCCTTGATTGATTGCATCAGAATGGTCGACGAAAGGAAGGGCGCGACAAAGGGAGAGCTTACAGCGAGACGTTCCACCTAAAAACAACGCGACAGTGTAGGTGTGGATGACAGTGCAAGTTACACAGGCTCAGGCTAAGTAATAACACTGTATTAAGATTGGCACATGGCTTAAAACCAAATCCGGAGCCAATGAACTTGAACAAAGGGCAATGGACAGAAGCTCTTCAAACACCCTTCTGGCCTGATGTGGCACAGAGCTCTGACGGGGCGGTGTAGGAAGGTGGGGGGGCATGGCCACATCATGAGGTGTGAAATCAAACAGAATTAACTGCCTCTCACTTGCTCATGCACACACAGCTGCCCCACCCACCTGCATGACTCTGGCTTGCCCCATTTAACCTTTTAGTACACGACACTGTGTGCTGACTGTTATAAACATGCAATCTGTGTTCGGCAGGAGCAGGACCAAGAGGAGGCCACAGCACAGGAGACCGGACGTCAATCGAGAGACTGTGCAGCCATCTTGAATCTGGCCAGAGAGCAAGAGGTCCAGCCCTGTTGGTCAGGACATGCATTTCCTGCAGGCCTGCAAGAAGCATGCGCTCCACAGAATAAAGACAACCGGGAAGACATGTGGCTGTGGACTAAAGAAAATGGAGTTTACAAATAACACACGTTTGCTACCAGACAAATAGTACAATAGGAAGGATTACTGGCCTCCACAAACACTGTGACCCAAACTACTTCAAACTTACTTTCTTCTAGAAACACAAGCACAAACCAGTTCCAACATGGGAAATCATGTTGGGACTAATTCTATTTCTGTGCTACCTTATGGCTGGCAATATGCACAGCTCTGGCCATGCAAATGTCAACATAAATAGCCCTGTGCGTTTTACAGCTTTATAGCTGTAGAAATGAAAGATAAATATTTTATACACACAGTCCTTTCCCCAATTTCTCCTTGTTTAAGTGTTTCCACAAATTAACCTTTACAGGCTTTTGTTAACCCAAGTGACTTTTGTGCAGTTTCCCCTTTTCCTCCTGATTCACTGCCACTCAATGTCATTAGTGACAGGATCAACAGCTGCACACACACACACACACACACACACAGACACGGCAAAAACACTCACTCTCACATTTCACAGCTCGGGGGGACCTGTTCGAGTACAGGGCGAGGGTAAAAATACTCCAAAAAAGCACGCAAGCCCTCCATTAGCAGAATAAGTGGTTAGAACATGAGTCATGGTCCGAGGCCATGTGCAGAGCCAGGTTAGCCCGAGGTGCTAGCGCCCTGCTAAGCTACTGTCAAAAAAATCTCGGAGCGGTTTCCTGATGGCGCATTCTTTCGTGAGCACTAAAAGATTACTTATAACAGTGGGCTTTTGTCTAATAAGTCCAATCATAAACCCCAGGGCCGTTCAGCTCGAAGTGTTAGGCTGAGCAGGAGCAGAGAAGGAGCTACACTTACCTGCGCAGCGCTCCTGCTGGTCCTCGTTGAAGATATGCTGTTTAAACCAAACGCTGCAGAAACAGACCCTCTTGTTTAGGCTACGCCGCCTTCATTGGTTCATATCAGCGTTTCCTTCAGAACTGAACACGTCTTACAGAGTTCAAACTTTTGGAAAAAAAAAAAAACTAGAGAAGATTTCTGTTCGCTAAATTAAGCTGCGAATGGGTAAAAGCTGCGCGCTGAAATAAAGAGTGTTTTGGGCGAAAATGCCGAAGCGAGCGAGGAGCGGGAGGAGAACTCGCCAGCAGCGACCAGGAGGGGAACCGAGGCGAGGAGGAGGAAAAACGAGGGAGGGCAGGAGGGAGGAGTGGAGCAGCAGAAAAAAAGTGCCTGTCTGCGCCTTCTGGGTGGGTCCAATGCGCCCAGCTCCTCCATTTTAGGGGAATCCCACCCGGGCCGATTGTAAACCCCTCCGCGCAGGGTGGAGCCGGGTTGGACACGAAGACCCGGGAATAACGCTCTCACCCACAGAATAACTCCAGCCCTTCCACTCTTTAACTGAAGGAAGCATTGTGTGAAAATGAATAGATATTTTATGATACAGTCGTTTCTCGCTCAACAGTTGTGCTGTTTAAATGCACATAAACAGCAAAATCAGTTTCGTTTTCTGTTTAACGAAAGTTAAATATTTCGTACGCAACGTCTAAAATGTAAAACGGAACGTTGGCGCCACCTGCTGATCAAACGGAGAAGTGCAGGAGAACGACAGACAGGCTTCCTGACGATGGGCTATTAATGAAACCCCCTCCTTATACCTGGAACAGTGAAAATAGTCCATTAGGGAATGGGGCATAGACTGCATTGCACAGGGAAAAAAGGAATAAATAAAGTAACGATATGTATGCAATAATATACATAGACACCACACAGGCACAGGCACAGACAAAGACACACACATTATACACAGATATCCTCTGCTAATTATTCATACATTTTAGTGCTAAATAATTTAAAAATATATAATTTACTAATTTTGTAAGAAATTCAGCTACATTTCCTTATAAAATATAATATATATTTTTGGTACTGTCCAGAGAACAGAAAGAAAGCATGTCTTGGTGGTGAAATAGGCTGCAGCTCCAGTCCAGAATTCCTGCATCAGAACAGTTTGCAGCGTGGTTAATCTCGAGCAATCTTGTGATTTTCATTTTGTTGTTCTCAACAAAACAAAAAAATGTTTATTACTGTAAATTAAATGATTTTTTTTACTATACTAACCCTGTTTATACCAAAGATGACAACTGTGCATACTATAGGCATATTTAAGGTTTATACTATAAAAATAAGCATTTTTAACATCGCAAATGTGTGTTTTTTTCCCTATTTGCAGGTGCTCTTGGAACATAACCCAGACAAATGTCAGGATTTACTGTATATACATATGCACACATCCCACAGAAACAATGCAGACAGCACTCCACATCTACGAGGAATACACTCACATTCCAGTCTCCACAAAGCAATAACAATTAATATAAAAATTTATTTGTGTAGCGACAAATTCCCTCCACCAAGCCTCCAGCTAAACCACATGTGTACCTGTTCATTCACTTTAAGGTATAGCTTATGTTAGGTATTACAAATAATGGCATTTTATATTGAAGCCAGAGGGCACACATCAGTGCAGTAAGAATGATAGAAAATATCAGAATGTCACTCACAATCAATATTGTAAAGAACGTTCAAATAAAAAAAAGTGAAAAAAAAATCCCAGACTCAATTTTTTTTTTTTATAAAGACACATTCAGGCAGACCTTCAGGGACACTGAAATACGGGTGGCTGTAGTGTTCATGGCATTCAAGATCTGTCTGTAAAGATCATTCAGTTCAGAGTTCTGTTTGTTATAAACCATATGTGCTAATGTAGAACATAATAGTGTTTAGGATTTCTGTTGTAGGAGAACCCATTTGCCAACTGGGTTGTGTTGCAGTAGTTCCACCCCTTTTTTCCTCTCCCTTATTATGTCCCTGGGTCATCACCATTGTTCTACATTGTCTATATAGTCTTCAATGGTACCATTCTCATCATCCTCCTCCTCCCACCATGGATCTTCTAACTCTCCCTCCAGCTCATTCTCTTGGTTTCTTCCAGTTTCTACCTGTTTTGGCTCTGCAGTCCTAGTGGCTGTAAACTGTCTTATTTGTGGCGTTTTGGTGGGCTTAGGTCCCGTCCCGGGACCCCCCCACCAGGGAAGCACTTTGGCACGCAGCCTGCGCCTCTCCTGCTGGCGGCGTTGACGGGCCTCACGACGTTCTTTCTGCCGCGCGTACTGAAAGCGCTGCAGGAAAAGGTCCTTTGCGTACTCATACAGCTCCACATCCCAACGGTTGAGCTCTCGGATGCGCTGCTGCGTCTCAGGCGCCACCTCCACACTGGCGGCACGGGTGCCATTGAGTTGCGTGAAGGGCGCGATAAAGGCAAGACGGAAGGTGCGCTCAAACAGGTACTGCGTCTTCCGCTGGTACTCCGTGAGACCGAAGAAAGCCATGCGCCTCAGGTTGCGCTTGGCGCTCTCCAGCAGCACGGCGCTGCGCTCGTTCTCGTTCATAGCAGACAGGTTGTAGCAGCCCACCAGGCTGAGGTCGGCCAGCATGCGGGTCTGCCGGTTGTTGGCCAGGTTGTGCGGACAGGCCATGAACTCCTCTAGAGAGCAGCCTGACCAGTCGTCTCCTGGGTAGCAGCTGGGCAGCTCGGCCACGGTGGGCGCCCTCCCGTCACACATGTGGAGGGATGCTTTCCAGGTAGCCCCACGCTGGACGTGCCGCCACTCACTCAGATAGCGCCACACCGGGTCCCGCAGGATGGTGATGTAGTAGTAGTTCCTGTAGGAAAATCCAAAAACCACAATTACAATCACAAACACCTTTCATTGATTGAGCGTGAAACAGTTTCTCTTTTTTTTATTAGTCACAGGCTGTGTTGTCAGCAATAACTAGGACACAGCTAAGAAAAACAGCAGGTTCGTTTTTTCATGTCATATCAAGCTTAGGTGCCAGCTTAACTGATTAAGCTAATGGATGTAGATAGATACTTTTTCTACCTTGCTATAAAGCTAATCCCAGAATTAAAAATTCCATTCAGAATTGCCACAAGGAATTAGACCTTTGTTTTCTGGACAGTGCAGACATGCCGTGAACCACGAGACCATGGGATCTGGGTAGAGGGCTCTGAAGCCAAAAGTCAGTCTGATTTTATCCTTGATTTTTGCATTTTATTTCTGTATTCCTTGCAAAAAAACACCACCTATTGCCCTGGAGCCAGTTTGCAAAGGGCTCTTGTGCAAAATTGTCATTTCTAGTTGATTCGCTGCATTTGTTTACACAAGACTGAACACCAAATAATATTTCAACAATGCAGCCATATTTTAAAACACTGCTGAGCTCCAGTTGCAGCACCTTCTAACAGTGACTTGTGTACATTTATGACAAACAGAATGATCAACCAATGAGCCAACCAGTCAGCATCCAGAATGCAGACACCCTTCTGCCCAGAACCAGTTTTAATAAAGAAAAATGAAAAATTGCGGAGACATTCTTATGCAGTACTTTCTTTGTGCATGGAAATCAAATTTGAAGAAAATGTCACAAGGATAAAAAAGAAGTTTCCCTTGCCTCAGAGCACCCAGAGAAGAAGCTGGGAAGAGATTGTAGTATATCTCACTATAATTACAAGTTAAAGGGCAGACCTGGTCAATAAACTGAGGTAAAACTTACCAGTCAGCTTCGTATAAAAATTTGGATGATGTGTATTTTATATATTTTCAATACTGACTTCATTGACAGAAGCGTTGACAGAAATAAGAAAACTGCAAAGCTAGACTGATCTGATCAATTTTCAGTGCTGTTCATATTCTCAGCTAAATTTCTGTGCATGTTTTGCACTCGACATTAGTGAACAAAATAACAAGCAATCATATCACATTTCCTATTGAGTACAAGAACAGCTCTGTTTTTCAGCTTCAGTTACTCTGGAATCCTGTCTTTTTAATGTACAAAGTTTGTCAAATTTATTAAACATTGCTCAGATTTGCACTAATTTAACAAACTTAGTGCAAATCTAATTTCTCTGCAGCACAACATAGGGATCAGTGACAATTGAGTATATTTATCTGACCGTATTTACTGTAAAATGGGATGATTGAATACATTGGGAACGATTGAGTAAATGACTGAATACTATGTAGTTCCAATTTAGTAAAAAATTATTTACATCCACTACATTTATTATTATTATATATAGAATTTTGAGGTGACAGAGGGAAGCCTACTGGATTCCCTAAAGAGGAACAGGAGGAAGTGCCATACAAGAGCTCAAGACTGCTTTTTGACAAACACCAATTACTATTGTATACCCATAAACAACAAAAAAATTATAATACATGTAACACATGTGCTCAAGCAAAAAGCACTTAAGTGTGGAACAGTATTTATTTATTTTTTTGACCATTGATGGTTGGGTCAATATAATTTCTGCGATCTCAATGTTAATTTTCCTTTACTTGATTTTATATCCAAGCACAGTTTCAGGGGGTCTGTAGCTTATAGAAATTACACGAGTATTCTACAGTGCATAGTAAACCACACTCATCACTAAATTACAGTTATACCAATATATTATGTTTTTGCTTACACATTTTTTTTCCCGTTAAATTGCACAGAAATAGGTTTAAAATTGAGAATGAAATTGTATTTAGATATTTCTTCAGTTAAGTATTCAAGGTATTTTACATATTGCTTAAGGCTGGACTTAAATTACCAAACCCAATTTAAATCACTTTAACCGACTTAAAATGATGCAAGTTGTATTTGCTATGTAATCATAATCTATGTAATCATATGATCATGTGGTAATACGGTAGTTTCCAGGACCAGTACGCAAGAAAAAAAACTGGAAAGGGTTAAAGAACCCTCCTGGGTGAAAGAGAACTAAAGTCTTCCTAACACTTCTAGACATTTAACTTGATTTACTCCACATTCCACAAGGACTTGCTCGCAGGGGCCCTCTAGTGTATTTCAGCCATTTTTTTGGAGTAAAGGGACATGTAGGAAGTGGCCAGACTCATTAACTCGGCCTCTGTTGGCTGGCAGCAGTGTACTGCACCACCCTGTCCGGCAGATTAAATAAAAACGTCAGGCCGTAGTGGAGCACAATTTGTTTGAAGGGAAGATTGCCGGTTCTGTCGGGCACAGTAGGTAAAAAAACAGGGCATTAGGGGATCTGAAGGATTCTTGCAAGCAGGTATGAGGCCACTGACAGACAGCTCAGAGGAAATCTACACAGATAATGTCTTCATGACACACCCTGCTGAACAAACCAAGCACAAAAAAAGTCTGTAAACAAAGATGGTATCGTCCTGGCAACGGAACTAACTGCATTAGGAAGGAGTGGCTATCTAGAAAAATCAAATTTGATCTGAGATTCTGTAAGAGACTGTCCTGGCCACTTTATAAGTCTAGAATTTTAATCGTATCTTTGACACGACTTTAGTGCTTACACTGGGTAGCCAACCGCATCAGTGACCCAGACTCAAATCTGATTGGTGATGTGATGAATAATATGCAAATCAGCTTGTATATAACTCATTTGGCTCGCTGCTCCTCATTTTTCATTTTATTCAAAAGAAAAGCACAAGAGAGGGGGTGTCACATTTGTTGGAACAATTTTAGGAGTTGAATGTGTATTGAGGGACAAATCCATCACATGGGGCTCCAATGCATCCCAGACCGCCTCCTAAAGCTATCTGGGTGATCAGATTTCTATGTTTTGAATGTATTGAGCCCTTTTACATGCATTTGTTTGTGGTTTATCCAAATATAATGTTGATACTGAAGACACGTGACGTGACCGGGGGTCAAATAGGTCTAGACGTCCAAGCCTTTGTGAGGATAATATATATAGGATTATATTTACATTTACATTTACGGCATTTAGCTGACGCTCTTATCCAGAGCGACGTACATCAGTGCTTAAGAATTCC
>JBBPCW010000031.1:2043697-2056664 GCA_037974425.1 Phenacogrammus interruptus | reverse complement strand
CTTAGGATCTACAGGGCCTTACCTGTAAACAAAAATATTTGATTGTTATACAGAAACCTGAGGAAAACCTTAGGTAATTTCAATTAAATTAGCCAATTCCTACCACTAGTTTTGTGGGTAAGAGCAAAGAAAGGCCTTCGGTATAATTAATAATAGCCAAACCAAGAGAGTTCTGGGTGTTATTTGTGCATGGCCACACTCAAACTGTGTCTTCAGTGCCTTATCTCTTCAGTGATATGGTAGTATCAGTCAATTATTTACTAGACCACAAGGCCAACCGACACACAAAACATCTGTTTATGGTCACTGTTTAAATATTCTATAAAGCAGCACGTTAAAGAGTAAGAATATAGCTAAAATAGTTTCGAATTCTGTTCATATTTAATTACAATAGGACGTCAGTGAGCTGAAGTCTCTGGTTTTTCCAGAGCTCAGGTCGCGAAGCGCTGTAGAAATTTAGTCTGTGATGATCCACCCAGAGGAAAGGAGAAAGCATGTTTGATGTTCACCATTGTCCATACCTGAGGCATGACATAAGACTCAGCTGCCAACATAAAGCAAAACAGATTGCTCTACAGCAGGAAAGTGTGCTGCCTCCCAATGAGAAACTGTTGACATGGGGAGATACCAATCTGGCCGGTGTTAACCGCCCCTTTTCTGCATCTTTTAAAGAGTCTCTGTCTGCCACTGTGCAGCAGCCCCTGAATGCACACATTTTACAAGATCTAGGCAAATCTTCAACCATCACCAGCAGTGTAACTTTTATCTAAAAGCACAGGCACCTCTTTGGTCTGTTTGGGGATTGGAGGATGCAAAAGCTTTAGTCCTCAGCAGGGAACTGTGTACTTCAGGGCTTAGAGAGCTATAAGATGTCCTAAGATGTTATAATCCTTGGTGTCTCTCAAACAGAAACGATCTGTGGATTCCAGTGAACCATCTTGCCTCTGTTTAACCAAAAAACTTTTCCTCAACTATCATGCTCTTGAACGATATTTAGTGAAGAAACTCCACAACATTTGGAGCCACCACTTCAGCTCCAAACATACTTTATTTGAATTTTTTTTTTTTAAATGATATTTTTATAGATGCTACTGCTTGGGGCAAAAATGTTCATGACGGACCAGAGGAACATTAATGAACTTTATCATTCAAAAAAACGTCCTCATTTACCAAATCTGTCAGCCTTAACCTAGAAAACGAATGGTACTAGCTTTTAAGAAAGGGGGTTTTCCACAACATTTTAATAACATGTTACATACGACTGGCTGAAGCAGGAGCACAAGCTGTTCAGGTTTCTTTCAGTGCTTCTTAGAAATTTCCCCTCGAATCATGTGTAAAGCACCACAAGTACTAGGACTTAATTGTGAGGCTAGAGATTTAGAGGACAAACGCCACAATCTTTCCGCCACAAGATGAAAACAAAATATGTTTGTGGTCGGAGAGCACTAGTCATGTTAGTAGCGGTGTCTGCAGCGGGCAGCACTGCATTTGTCTGATTTACACCACTAACCAGGAAACCATCAAAATCATAATGAGGCAGTTTGGATGACAAACGGTTCATATTGCTTTCTTGGCTGGAAAACTTCACCTGGTTAAAAAAGAAAGCTAAACTAAAATGGGTAAGTAATAATACCCTTGTTGATTAATTGCAGAATAGCGGAAAAACTGGCCGGCGAGGGGGACCATTCTGACCACATATCTACTCAGCGCTATGTGCTGGAGCTCCTCAGCCCAGTTGTGCATGGAATTTGGACTCAGGACTACAGAAGTATAGAGAATAGATGTTTTGACTACCAGGTGAAGAGGGCCAGCTCTGAAAGCCAAAGCCAGGAGGGGATACTGCCAGTTCAATTAGGTTCTCCTGTGGACCATTTTCTCCCCAGCAACAGGAGACATTGTTATCCAAAAGCAGGGCTTTTGTGTTTCCTCTCTGCTTTCTAAGAAGCCTCCACCCTCAGCGACAGTAGACCTTGTTACTCTCTCTGGATCAATTATCTCAGGCTCTATTATTGACAAAGACACGCTCACTAAGGTTGGCCTTGCACAGGGGTCAATCCATACTGGACGCTTTTGTGAGAGGCACACGCACATAGAATCCAAACTGCTTAAAAAGCTTTTATAATACCTTGTTTTATAACCATTGCAACAAAACCAGAGGTCTGCTACAATACAATATGGTGAATGCAGGGAAGTTGGCACACACACTGCAATGTTTTGCATCACAATGAAACACCACAAAAACACAATGGACCTCTGGCCTGGTGTAAAGTACGAGGTGAAGTAGGAGCCAATGGTTTTCCTTATTGGGCCAGCTGTTCTTACCAGTAACTTACCAGTACTTCAAATGTACAATATTCTGTCTGAAAACAGAGTCCTGTTCATTTGAACTCCCATTCACCACAACCCAGTAACATTAAGTGCAAAACAATATTTAAGCAAGCTAAACCTGCAGTAAGCTCCCCATAAACTGCTAAATTTTAGACATTTGAACCTAGAAATCTTTCATGAGCTTAAAAGTGCTGACACAACAGTACTGTACTGTTAGGTCCCTCGTAAACTCTGGGCCCATATTCCAGAACACTGGGAGACTATAAGAATGGGAATGACTACAATTAAAATCAGAAGGCACCACTTTAACAGTCTTACTGAAGAGTTTTTAGAAAGGCATTTCTGTAGTTTTTGTGAAATGGGAGAAGTCTCTTCTCTCCATCTTGCCCCCCTCCACAATAAAGAGGGGATCAAGGGGACATTCAGCACTGCAAAGTCGCAAGACATTTCCTTTACTAGGGAAATAAGAGAGACAATAAAAACAAAGCGTGTCCCGGGGCGAGCCTTTCTCATCCCAGACCACGCTGAAAAGATAGGGCTTGGAAACTCGGTTCCTCCCCGCCTCCACTGCCGGCTGGCATCGAGATAAAAATCACTCCATTTACATGACCATAATGGCCTGCTACGATAAGGGGCTGGGATTAAAACGAGGAGTGTAACGCCTGACTTTCGCTTCTAATAGCATAGTACCATACCCTGGCACAAAGAAGAAAGTGTGTGTGTGGAGAGAGAAGGATATAAAGTAAGTCAACACTAATGCCAAGCTTGGAAAAGTTATGAAAACCTCGGAAGTCTTCAAAAATCTCGGCCAAGTGTTCAGGTTAAGTAGTTGGGCCAAAAGACGTTATTGTTTTGTACTTAAAGTAGTGCTTTATTACAAGGCTGTAGTACAAATGTACGTTGGAAAGATAAAAAGAAGCGAGTATAGCTGTAAATTTTGACTGGACTCTCAAACTGCTCCATGCTGGTTAAAGAAACAGACTAGTTTAGCTTTCAGGCTCCAAGTGAGCGTCTCCTGTTCCTCTGTCCCGGCCCGAGCTGCAAAGTCAAGCAATTTACAGCTCTCATTTACCCCCACCAACCAGCCAGTCAGCCAGCAACAAGCCCCCCCAAGTTTCCCGAGAGGACCCCCAACTTACCGTGCACCCCTTTGTTGGGGACGTCGTTGATGTTGAAGCCTTTGGAGCTGTAAGCAGTCCGGACCTCGTTGCAGTTCTTCGACTTCTGCTCCGCCACGGCGGACACAAAAATCACGACACACGCAGACACAGCGAGGATAACAGCTGTCTTCATCTCGCTGTTGAACTACAGAAGCACTGACACGAAAAAATATCTAGCTTTAAAAATGTAGCCTCGGTTAGTTAAGAGAAGTGGAAAACTCGGAATCCGGCGCTGGAGCTCTTCATGGAGATGCACCGGCGCCTCTCTGGAGAGTTTCAACACAAAACTAAACTTTACTTCGGTCGACCAGGGGGTGGGGGGAATCCGAGTTTGGGGCCCTTCAAGACCAATACGAAGCCGAAAAAGTCGAATTTCAGTTAAAAGTGTTGCTCCTCGTGGTAAATAAAAAAAAAAGCTTCTTGTTTTAAACTTCGGAGAGAAAAAAACAGGCAGTCGCTACTGAGTAAACCGCCTGGGGAAGAAAACTCGGAAAGAAAAAGTTACTTTTAGTGCCCGAAAAGCGTCCTCTCGGATCTGGGCTCCGTGTGAGAGGTTTTGTAGAGGAGAAGTGAAGTTTGAGAGGAGTTATTCTGGTGGTCAGCAGCAGGCTGGACTGGCCGCGCTGCCTCGCTGCTGCTGGTCGCTACGGAGTCTCGGCGGAGACACACCGGAGCGGAGGCTGAACAAAGAGGCGGGGAGGAGCAAGAGGAGCATGGCGGTGGAGCCTCAGGTGAACAAAGGGTTAAACATGGAGAGGACACTCCACTATGATCCTCAATCACACAGGCCGAGGGCTTCTTCCCCCACTTACAAAATCATGCTCATCAAATGCAGTCATTGGAACTGCCTCGCTATGTTTTAATCACTTTATTGACCAGGAACACTTGTGGCTAGGAGGAACACGTTTTGGGGAATGTGGTGGGACAACACATAATAGAATGAGGGAACAAAATACATAGCAATAAACATGATACCCAGCTACATTAGGTGTCATGTGAATGTGAGCTCCTGCCTTGGCTGGAATAAAGAAAGCATCCCCAGCCACACATGCACCTCCGCACATAAGATTATTGCAACACCCCCACCCTCCCGAAATAATCAGAATAAAAAAAAACTGTTATGTAATGACAAACATACACAGACAACAATTTAATATAATATAGTCTATATAAAATCTAAATAAAAACTGTTTAAAAGAAAAAAGCGCAGTATGAATACCCTATGCTATATACAAAATGCTTGGTACTATATATAAGTAACACAGTTACTTACTACAGACACAAAGAATAAATCTAAAGTGACCGATTTGTGAACACACTACAAACACACAGTGTGAACAGCATGAAATTCTTCTTTGCATTTAACCCATTCACCAATTGAAGCTGTGGGCAGTCATGAACACAGCACCCAGGGAGCAGTGTGCAGGGACAGTGTCTTGCTCAAGGGGACCTCAGTGGTGCCACTAGCTGTCTTGGGATCGAACCCACAACTTTCTGATCACAGGGCGAATGCCCAAAGCATTAGGACTGTGTGAAAAAGTAGATTAATGGATATAGTTGTCATACTGTAATACTAATATGTGCAAAGTAGGACATGACGACATGTCATGCAAGGTGTGCAAAATATGCAAGATTCTTGCAAAAGCAGGCATGAAAAGTGGTTCTGTTCACAGAACGAATGTGCAGTATATCTGTTTTATTAGACATAGACCTCATGCTTAAATAATGCTGGTCTTTGCACAACAGTGCCTCTGCACTCATGTTGAATTCATTTGGCTTGTCTTTGGCTGAGTAGTTTTAGGTGTGTTGATTTCAGGGAAAACCACGAAACTGTGCTCCATGACCAGTGCTGGGAACCGCACTTGTAACATATAATTAGATCAAATGTAACACTTGAACTCAAACGGCTACATCTCTTTATAGACCTATAACGAGGTTGTTACACACGACATATGAATAAATGGCAGAAGCACGCAGAAGGCAAAGGCTCCAAGTCTTTTTAAGAGTCCCTGGCTGGCCTCAGCTCATCTAAAGAGCAACAAACACATGCAACCTTCTGATGTGCCTGCATGTCATGAAATGTGACAGAGTGCTGTAAAGTCTGGGCGCTGGCTAGCGGCCCACTGACAGTTCCAGAGAGAGAGAACGGAGGCAGTGGAATCCAAGTCATGCTTCTGTACGACTGACAGCGGTGAACATCTCACTCAGAGTGCGGCGGCACACGGTGACAACACAGCCACTCGCTGAGGTAAAATGTGACACAAGAGGAGTGGCGGATCATAAATCTCAAACAAAATCTTGTAGTAATATCATGACTGTGTTTGTGTGGTTGCTATGAGCTTCCTGAAGATGGGTCTACTTTTCCTGCAAGGATGAGAAACAAAAGAAAGCTACAGACTTCAGAAGTCCATATACAGTAATGTGTGGAATGAAGTTTAGCTACTTTCAGACTTGATGGCACAATAATAATTGGAGTTTCTGAAGAAAATAAATCACAGATTTATATGTCACTTGTGTCAACATGCAGACCATTTACCAGAATTACTTTCATTTCCATAATTTTTCTGTAAATTACTGTAAGTAGTTCCCAAACACTGCTTGAGTGAAGAGTCATTTTTGGGAAATGGGAGGGGAAAACAGCGATTGGTTAAGTGAGACGTATAGTTCAGCATTTATTTTTTATTTCGTTTTTTTAATAGCAGATATTAAAGCATACGAACAGTAACAGTAAACAGTAGCACACAGTAACATTCTTTTATATTGTAGTACTTCAGATGTTTCTCTGTTTATTTTGTGTTAAAGAAATGAGCGTAATGATAAATGCTTTAGAATACTACATGAGTGATGTTTCTAAAGTGGGCAGGTCAGATGTTCATGTCACTTCCTATCCCGATGTTGTGACAAGCCATTTGGTCCACCATGTGACAGTGAGCCAACAACATGCGCTTGACAGCAAAACCTAAAGATGGCATTTATTACCTCCATAAATCAAAGTGATCTATTACTTAGTTAAACTGATAATGATTTTTATTAATTATTGCCCTATTAGTTTTACACCTCAACATGCCCGGATTTGTGAAAGTGTGTGTGGGGGGAGTTGTTGGGGGCTCCAGGCAAAATCACATTCCGACTATTGTATCCCCACATTCCTCAGCCGACCCCATTCATTCTGTGCGACCGTGGCTTGGAAAGCCAGCAGCCAATGGGAAGCCGCTGAAGAATTCTGGGGATACGTTAACTATGGATGTGAGCCTGGGTTAGTGTTACTTTCAACGGACAACAAAAAGTTAGCGCTATTGGCTTCAGACCATTCAGGAATAGACAAATCTGTGGTTCTGGTATGCCACAGCAGATGAATAGAGGGGACTGGGTTCAAAAGGGAATTATTTTGAATTTTAAAAATGCCAGAGTAGTTTCACTGACATTTCAATAGAAACTAGCCAGTGTCAAGCAGTTTGTTAGAGTTTGGTATCACATGCCAAACAACCGGGACATTGCATCTGACCTTTGTATATTTACATAGCTCAGAGCTGAAATAATTGCTGGATTTCACAGTTAATAACGAGGAGCTGATAATATCGTTAGAAATTAGCCCTAATTGATGTTCTCAGTAATAGATAAATCAGTCTACATTGAGCTCCAATTGCCCCTATTCACCACCACATAATGTGGACCAGTTGACCTTAAAATTGGGTTGTCCTTGTATTGCCACTTTATTACCCTAAGAAAACATTCAACATGTGCATTTCAATAGGCCTGTTTGCCCATTCTCCCGTCCCTATTAACATTCAGAGTCTAGGCAAGAGTTGTGGTCAGCTCCCTCTCTGCAGCCCCCTGTTTGCCCAGGCCTGATAACCAGGCTTTCTTTACCATTCTAAAGGTGCTGCTCACACCCGGAGAGAAAGACACAGCTGGAGATGGGCAAGTTTTATCTGGCTCTGACAGAGAGAAGAGCAAGTGTGAAAATGCAAAGACGCAGCCTCAGGGTGTGTGGCCACATGGTCACTTAGGAGGCCAGATTAGGCGGGTAATGGGAAATAAATGAGAGACTTTTAAATACATTGGTGGGAGGGTTAAGGGTAAACATTTAAGCAAAATGGTTTGTTTGCTGCTCTACAGCTATGTGTGATGCTTTGCTTGGATCAAAGGAGTCAATGATAAAGAAGGAGATTAGTATTTTCTTTATAAGGAATGCTCTCGTTTGGCCCCTCACAGCAAAATCAGGCATTTCATACAACTGTAAATTGCAAAATCAAGAAGTGTTTTTTTTTTCACACATATACACACACACACACACACACACTTCAGCGTCATAATCTTTAATCCAAATACCCACATTCCAACTTCTGAAAGACCCCTTATGTCTCACAAGCGCAGAAGACAGCACAGAAACTTGAGAAAAACATCTCTAAAACACAGGCATTATTCACAGCCAAAAACATGAACATGTTTATTCACTTTCATTTACATAGTGCATGTGCAGCGACTGAGACTGGAAAACAACATATCCTGGTGTGTAATGTGGGACGTGGTTGTAGTCGAAAAAGCGACACGTGGATGAATGTTGAACTGGGTTAGAATCGCCCAGCATGAGCGAAAGGCCCTGTTTTAAAGTCCTCTGGATGTTGAGCTGAGCTGTAGCCAGAGTTCCAAGCTGCCAAATGGCCCAGGACCGCTCCCCCGCAATCAGCCATGATATAAACACTAATGGGGGAATGCAGTGTTTAATTACAGGACTTCTCAACACAATTCACCACTGGCTGATGTGTTATAAGCAAATTAATCCACACTGGATAGAAACCAGTGACTAAAGCTGTTTATGATGTCATTCTTGAATCCTTACTTGCCTATTGCTTTCCAGCTAGGACAGAAAGAGAAACGTCTCACCTCAGGGATTCAGGGCCTGCTCGAAGTACAGAATAATACAAGATATACTGCCTTGTTTTTTTATACATCTCTCACCTTGCTTTAAACACCTTAAGAGAAGGGGCACCAAAATGTATTGTCAGGAGGCAACCTGCAATCCCCTCCTTGAAATGAAAGGGGTGCATTTTCTACATTTTGTTCGTTCACACAATAATATGATTGCAACAGTACACATACACTCAGGATGGATTTATTCAAATGGAAATCAGACGGATGTTGTCTGAATTGGGGGTATAATCTTCAAGAAGGTGTCTAAGTAGCATAATTAGCCCTTTGTATAACAATATATTAAGGAAAAAACACAAATAGTCAATTGCTTGAAACACTGATCCATCTGGCCATCAGCAGAGCACTTCCCTTCTTGGATGCCGTTGCCGTGGTGACCTGCAGGCAGAAGCAAAGACAAGAGCAGGACGTTTAGGGGTCTCAACACGGTCCAAACCTTTAATCACCCTGCTATAATACAGACCTCATCAGGGCACAACCAGGCACTGACACACAGAGACATGGAAAGACAGAGAGAGAAGCACTGGAAGTGTCTCCAAAAAGGGGGAAAAAGCAAAAAAGAGGCACAGGAGAAGAAAAAGAGATAGCACGGCTGTGAAAAAGGAAATTTACCATCCTAATAAAACGTTATTTTTCCAAATGAAATGCAGCTGGGTGTCACCCCGCAGTGAGAAGGTTTCACAACGACACACCATTCCCTTGATCTCCTCCAAGGGTCATTTACTCCACAGGAAATGAGTGGCAGGAGTGGGCGGCAATGCAGTGCGTGTGTGTGTGTGCGTGTGTGTGTGTGTGTGTGCATTGTGTGTGTTTGTTTGAGAAATCAGGCAGAGCCCGGGTACACCAGAGAAGCACTACATTTCCCCAGACCCCATTAGTCACAGTTCCTAGTCCTCAAGAAGTCTATTAAATCACAAAAGCTGGGCCTCTATGAGAAAATTAAGGTAAGGTCCTTTACCTACAGGAGTCTCTGGCTTCTGTGCAAAACCACGTGTGAACAGCAGAGAGGAAATAATGTCCCATGTAAAACTCGTGACCATAGCGTGGGATACAAGCACAAGGGGATACAGTTAGGATATGTGTAGTATTTGTCATGCTCTGGGGAGACTGCGAATGAATGGTTTGGAAACCAGTAGATCCGTGTAGAGGTTTAAAATAAATAAATACATTTAAAAAAGGGCGGTTCATTAGGTAAGACTGGATATAGCACGCACTGAGAGAGAAAGGGTCCTCTGTCCTCACTCTAGATCATCTTTCAAGAAACTGTATGTACAAAGGGGCAGCTGCAATGTCCTTTTTAAACACCGGTCCAACCAGTTTTTGAAGGACAATCGGGAGCAGATGGGGAGGATTTCTGTAGGGGATTAAGGGTAAAAAATGGTCAGAGAGTTCACTGAAGTCCAGAGAGGAGGAGGAAGACGCAGATGGTCACGAAGACGACATGCGAACGGACGGTCACGCCGTGTCCCGCCCCAGGTACAGGCGCTCCCCCGTGTGTGTCCGTCGCCAGTCTGGGGGTCAGGAGCAACTCATTAAAGGTGAGATCGTCCATCGCCAAATTATCGGCTAGATCTGAAAGAGAGAGAGACAGAGTAGGATAAATGACTAATCGATTCAATTCGGCTTTATTTAGGCAGCAGACATGGACACAAAGCAGGCCCAGGCAAGACTAGGAAACAGGGCAGGATAGACTTTCTCAGAGCAAGAGCTGCTGAAAGGATGAAAGTCTCAAAAGAAGAACTGTCGTCCTCGTGGGGACACTGGATAACAGACCTGTTCCAGTTCCAGTTCTGTTATGTTGTCTCCTGTGAAAGTGAAAAAAAAAAAAAAAGAAAGAAATGTCTGACCTCTGACACAAACCGCAGGTAGAAACTGCACTGCTAAAACAGAACTAAGCATGAGCACAAAAGATCACGGACCAACAACAACGACGATATTAACAAGTGATGGAACACAGCTTATAAGGTCCCTTGAAGGGATCAAGTAACGCCCAAGAGTTTCCTTTAAAAGTAAAAAAGTTACGCCACTCGTCTCCAGGAGTTGCCATCTTTAGCATCTTTCCTTATTATACTATTATTTATATCTACTCCATAATAATTGGCACCTTTATTTAAAAAAAATAAGGTTATGCTGTCTTTGTAGAAAATAATCTCAATATAAAAACATGAAATATCAAGTTTAGCCTCAGAAAATAAAATAAAATAAATAAAACCCACAATTATCAGCACCCAGACAGATTTGAACCCAACAAAATGTAACTAATGCATGTTACCATGAGGTGTTAAGTATAGTGAAGGGGATATAAGTGATACATTCTGTAAAATCTAGATCGATGCAGCATTTTCGGGGGACTTCTTATCCCACAAGGAATGGACTTACTGCTCCAATGCCCCTTTACAAGATAACAGCAAAATTGGCTGCTGTGCTGATTCATTTCTTACATGCTAAACTAACAAATATAACTTTACACTATAGTATTTTTAATAAATGACCACTATAACCTTATAGAGAATGACACAAAAGATGACACAAATCTTTTTCTGAACCGCAAAGCATTCATATGGTACTTTCAGTTCTCATGGTTTTATCTGTAACCATTTACTAAAGACCCTTTTTAAAGCGTGTAGTGGTTTTAAAAGACTTTTGTTACATTTGTGTTCAATAAAGCCTTTGTTTTACATTCAATATTTTTCTTCATTATATCTCTAGCTCAAAACACACTCTGCCAACTGCAGGTTTCACTGAAGTGGAGTATTTATACTACTATTATATTACATATTTGCTAACTATTCTGTAGGTGTTCTGCCATTACTGGTCTTGATTTAGCAGCCCAGCCAGTAAACAAACAACTTTAAACAAACAAACAACTTTAACATTCTGGCAATGTTTTACAAAGCAACAGGAGCAACGTTTGATCCAAGAGCAATCAAGACAACCGATTGTCTCTCATTATTGCACACCTATTTAGATTTGTATGTTATTAACAAGATTAGAGTCTATTGTGCACTGCTGCAGCAGTTCCCACATTCTTTTGCCACAGGACTGAATTTTTACCAAAATGTTCTCTCCAATTTTAGACATGACCTGTTAATCTGACTAGCTATACCTCCCCCAATCACATGACGCTATCATGCTGATCAAGTCACATGAATGACAAAAAATCATTAGACAGATCAACACACTGCCAATTCTGCATCAAAAAGACACCCATGCTGGCTAGCAGCATGTTGATGGGAGAAGAGGGAAGGCAACCAGACAGAGGTAGGCCAGTTCTCCCTTTGTAGATTTGCGGAAATTGTTGGCTGTGGCACTACAGACCATCCTCACAATCTCCTGATAATAGCTCCAATCCACACTCTTGAACATTCTAAATAGTTCTTTGATAAAGAATCTGGTTGCCTTGGTAAAAAAAAAAAAGAAGACATTCACAGACTTTTTTCTTAAAACCTTTCTAATAATTGTTCATGCAAATTCATGACAACCGCAAATTATGTTTTACTTTTTTTCATGCTAATATATAATTTGTCCTGCATTTTAGTGCTAAATGATTAAGAAAAATATAATTTACTAAATTTTTAGCAGAAATAAATGAATAAATTAATGTAAATTCAGGCACATTTGCATATAAAATACAACTTTATATATTTTTTGTACTGTCAAAAGAACACAAAGCAACCATAAATGAAAATGTGTCTTGGGATGGTGAAATACCGCTGCACTCAGAGGCGAAGGTAGCCAATCCGAGAGTATTATTCATTTCTCGTTGCTGCTGATTGGCTGCTGCCCTGTGACACATCTCTGGCAGCTGCAGTCCAGCATTCCCACATCACAATAGTTTCCTGCGTGTAGCTATCTTGAGTTTACCATTACCTATTTTTAAGGGTAATGTATTAAGTTTAAAATAAAATTAAAGTGATTTGGAGCATATTTGGGGTAATTCACACTTGGACTCATTTACAAAGGTGGTTTCATCCACTGAAAACTTCTTCATTTGTACTATGTCACCCACAAAACCCTTATTTAGCATCTTTGTTTTGAGAGCACACCTCAGATAAACCGTCATAGCTGATCTCCTCACCAGGACTAAAACAATGTTTCATTTAGCATCTCTCGCTGAGGTCTGGAAAATTGGCCGTGAGCGAGACACAAATATGAACAGTGAGTTATGAGAAAGGGCAAGAGGATATCAGTAATAAAAGACCACTAAAGAGAGGCACTCCAGCTATGTGTGGAAGGGACTCCTGTCAAGCCAGCTGTAGAGAGCCTCATTCTCTCAAACACACACACACGGGCAGACTCAGACTGTACATACAACAGTGTACACACTTAAATGTACACACACACACACACACACAGCACCCCTGTAGCTCCACATTTCTCACATAGCTTTCCTCTGTCCCAAAGCAGCTACACAGTGTGCCAGACACAACAGGCACATGGCAGACACACACGCACACACACACACACAAGCACAAGCACACACACACACACACACACACACACACACACACACACACACACACACACACACACACACACACACACAC
>JBBPCW010000031.1:1883392-1903537 GCA_037974425.1 Phenacogrammus interruptus | reverse complement strand
CGGGTAAGTTCAAGGGTAAGTTAGTACAGAACTTACCTGGTTATGTAGCATAACCTGCTTTCTGGAATACCCCCCTGCTGTTGTCTGAAAAGACTGGCCTTTGTGGTGAAGTTTTATTACTTTTTATCTCCAAACGTTTATACTTAGGGGGAATTATGTAAATTTGATTTTGGGCCAAGCTGTCACTTTAGGAATTTAGGAAGGTCTAAAATGAATGGCCCTTTTCTCTCCCTCCTAATGGACAGGTTTGCCTTTGCGCTTCAAGTGATCTGGTTAACTGAGAAATACAGCTTTGTGAAATGTTCCCTGATTTAGTGCTTTCCCTTCTCAAGCACAGTTGTACAGCTGAGTCTGGGAAAAGTGTACACTGTGGAGGGTTTGGGTCCCCTGAGACTGGGAGTGAACACAGATATATCTGTCTGCAGTGGAGACAGGGTGCGTACGCTCTGAATGTAACTTCTGATTTGGTCAAATACTGAGCGGAACCCTTTAGCCCTTTATGGAGGTTTCTTTTAATTGGGGTCATGAATAACATTCAAACTGAACTGAAACTGAAAAACGTAATTAAACTGGCCGGTGCTTATCACATTTTGTGGTTTTGCCCATGTTTCAAGATGAAAAAGCATGTTTCCAATATGCCTCCACACTTTTATTTTTTAAAATAAATTTTATGTACATGTATAATCCTCTCCCATTGTGGAAAAATGTAACAGAAAACATACAGGAAAGTAGCAAAGTGAAGCATAGCATACATTTTTAGCCTAACCTTGAAGTTAAGCCCACACCCAATAATTTAGCAAAGATGTGTTGTGTATTTTTTAACCACTTTTGTCCACAGCAACTTAATACAATTAAATAAAACTAAATTCCTGAATGCTGGCATTGCCATCCCATTCAAAAACATTCCACCTCTGCACCACTTTATCTGCTATTAACTCTTGGTTTAAAGGCTACATATGAATATGTTCCAGGCCTTTGGGATATTGAAGCAAGTCTGTCCTGACTCAGTCCAGACAAAATTACAATTTTAAGGTATGAAAGAGGTTCACATTCACACATTTCAACTTTTTTTCTTTTAAATGAAGGCATTTTATGCATATTGTGCTCAGACTTGCAACTTTCAAAACTTTACAATCACTTCTGCATGAAGTTCTCACATTTTCAGAAAAAAAGAAAAAGAACAGCCCTGTTTTAACATGCGTCCCCCTTCGTACTCATCAAACGCTGCATCCTACCTACAGTTCATATCATCACACTACACTACATATATGTGACTCAGACAATCTCTCACTTAAACCTGAAGGAGTAATTCTGTGGCACATTCACACAAAGACAGAGAAGTATTACCACCCTCATGGCATTCAGCATACCAAAGAGCACTCAGAACAGTTCATACATTCCCTTTTCATCTACTCTTAAGGTCTTACACGTGCTTGCATAACTCAGACTACTGTCCTATATCCACAGTTATAAAATACAAAAAAAAAAAAAAAAAAAAACACACAGCACTTAAGCAACTAAGAACCTATGAGGTATATAATAGATAAATTTGTGCAAACACAGTACATAAAATAAGTTCAGCGAAAGGTAAACGGGCTAATTCGTTGAAGGTTTTTTCAGTAGAATCCTGCTCTGCATTTTCATTTGCAAAGACCTTCCAATAACCAAGAGTTACTGAAAAGCGCAAATCAGACTTACAGAAGCAAAGTACAATCTTCAGATGTAATGAGTATTACTACAGTTTTGGCTCATTCATGTTTGACAGCGCATTTGTTAACATGAACATGCTGTTAAACGCCCTTTCCTATTAGTTCATGTGTTGGTTCGTAATTCAAAATGCAGCATCTGGGGAGCATCAACACTCACACTTAGACCTGCACTCATCATTCTTACTACATACCAGCGTGTGGGTGGGTTAATGTTAAATACGTACCATGTTTTTCTAAATAGGTGAAGTATACAAACCCACAACTAACTGCACACCTAACCAAGTGGAAAAAAATCGTAGGTTTTTAAGAGCCTCCCCTATTAGTTCAAATATTGTCCCAACAAAGCAAAATTAGAATATTATAAATATATTATGTGATAGCATCAAGAACAACCTGTCAAGATTTTTTTTAAAAACAATGCAACCAGTTAGATTGGAAAGGTCAGAAATGAGACTGGACTCTCAAATACAGCCTGGTAGATCTAGATTATACAGATGTATACCTAGATATTCTCCTTTCTTCTCTTTTTTTAAAAAGATTTGATAGATGGACTGTTATGGAGATAATTAACATTTATGCACTATTAACTGCAGTGCTAGCTTAAGAAGAATACATTTCTTTGCTATTTCAATGCTTTGTCAACATTTTCTATCTAACCTCTAGAGTAGGGGGGTGATATTAAGGCCCTGCCAAAAACCCTGCAGATGATGCCGATACGGACCGGAAATGTTTTGAATGTCCAAACATTTCGAATTAAAGGGGGAAAACATCTTTGAAAATCCTGATGTTTTATGCAATCAAAAAATCTACTTGGGGTTAAATCAAATGGTCACAGGTGTTCAGGAGTTGCACAGACAATGGTCTCAAAGTATCAGAAGGCTAGAAAGAATCCATTTCCATTTCTAACAGTTTCACTTGAGGAAAAAGACTTTGGAGTATAAACTGAGTGCCCAGGCCCTACTTCCCTTTCCCACTGCAAAATCTCACTCATAACGGTGGGTTTGCACATGCGGAGAACATATATTAACCCATTTCAGAGGCTCGGTGCAGACAGAAGATCTCAGTGAGGCCTGTCTTTTTCTTTCTTTGTTATTCCCTCTAGTTCCCTCCCTCACCCACGAAAAGCACTCGTCACCACCCCGACTCTTTCGTCCTATCCTGTTCCCTTTACGCCTCCTCAGGTGGTGTGGGCCTCTTGAGGTCACGTATCTGCTTGATGAGATAGTTCTTTTCGTCGCAGAACTGCTCGTCCTCGGAGCGGTCAGTCTGGAAGTGGCTCAGGAAGTCCACTAGCTTGGACTGGTTCTTTAGGAGGATGTCTAAAACAGGCTGAGTCTTATTTGGGTTCGCCACAAACACCTAAGGGCACACAAGAAACAGCTCATTTCAGTTTTTTTTATGTTCAGTCAAGGCCACTCAATCTAGCACCCCAATGATTACACTAAACTGACTCTGCTCAAACCTGGGACAGGGGAGCAATCATCTCTTAAGTGTGGAAAGTCATGGACAAAAGGGGGAAAATAAAAGACAAAAGAAACAAGCTCTACTCGTCTGCTGAACAAAATCACATGACTAATACTGTGTCGATGTGCAAATGCACGCTCAGACACATACCTTAAATACATGAAAGGCTTCAAACTGGATGTTGCGGCTGTTGTCTCTCAGCATGTTCATCATTAGTTTCAGGTTCTCAGCTCGGCTGATGTATTTGGTCATGACCGTGAAGTTGTGGCGATCCAGCAGGAGTTCTCCTAAAAGCTGCATGCAAGTTTATAATGGTTGTTACAAGAGAAGGGACTTTCAAAGAGGCAACTTTATGGAAATAAATATTTTACATATTCAACATAACATTCCTGGCTGTCACATTAGCCCTTGTACTCCTTGCATCATCATCCATTTTCTATGTTTTAGTAACTTTTTTTTTCTCAGCAAAACCACTGTAGCTGGATACATTCTTGGATAGTGTATTTCTCATTAAGCTCAGACAATAATGTATTTAATTAATTATCATCTACACTGTCATTATAAACAATGCTATCCAAATTCACTCACAAAGTACCACAAAGCATTATGGCACCTTGCTTTTTTCCCCCGAGTTAGTAAAACACTTAACAACTGTTTAATTATAACATAATGAATAATGCTAGTTTGACAATATTTACATCTGAAGAATCACAAATTGTTAACAGTGAAGTAAATAAGTAGCAAGATTAGTAATACTTCTGATTTCCAAGCACATATGAGAATACATCATCCAGCTTACTGTAGTAAACTGGGTCTACACAGGAGGTGAGGGTCCATAAAATTAATCAACTGGCAAAAATCAACAAACTGGCACTTTTCTTTGGGACAGGCTCAACCATTTTATGCTCTACTAGAGTAGATCTTATGCACCAGAATTTTTGTTTCATTTGCATGTTCCCCAGCATTCCTTTTCTGACTGAAAATACATGTTTTGATCTTTCAAAGTGGTGTTTAAAGTGTGTATTTATGTATGAACGATGTTAATTACCTGATGTACTGTTTATATAGCTATGTAATTGTTTGCAGCTGTATAATATTTTATACTGCTACACTGTAATCTTTAAACTAACTATAAATTAGAATCATTGCAACTTAAAGTTTAATTTGAGAGAGAAAACAGAACTCAGCACTTATTTAAATTACTACGATATTGGATTGTAACAATTATCATTTCTCGTTTGGTATTTAAACTGGCATATCCTGTCTGTGTCCACAGTCTAAAAAAATATGCAGTCACAAGGCTAGTGTGTCCAAGTCATACAACCATCCAATAGCATTCCAACCACACATGGGTCTACGTCTATGATCAAAACACAATCTTGCTGGAATGCTAGACATAAACATGGTAGCAGTCAGTCCAAGTATGCCGATATGTCAGTTACAAAGACACAGAAACGTGAGATGAGACTTCAGCATAGCTCTTTGCCATGTGTCCATCCAATAACGTAAACATCTGCCCTGAGAGTGCATGAGACAACTTGCATAAAAACATACAAAAACATAAAAAAGCAAAGGACCTCACCTTAAGGGACTGCCGTTTGGTGACATAATTATCTGAATGCAGAAGCTTTTCATACTCCGTGAACACCTGAAAAATGATCGAGAATATTTCCGTTTCTGCATCAGTGCTTCTCTCTTGACCATTAAAAGTGACGCACATGCTTCATCAATTCAGAATAATAATTAAGCAAAACATTTGTACTTGGAATATTCCTTCAGGCACAAAAATAACTGTTACACTTACTCTGTCGTAATTTGTCTCCAAGAAATCTGCACACATGATTTTGTGTCTTGTTAGGAGATCCTAAATCCAACAAAAAAAAAATATTTACAGATGTATGCACTGTGCAGGTCAGGAGGTAATTCAGGACCATGGACAACATTGTGGCATCATGATGCAAACCTGTGACGACACATCACGGAGAATATATATTCCATTAGCAGTGGTTCATAGTGGATGTGTGTTTGTGGGCAGAACACCTTTTTCAATTGTTTTCAGTGGAAGTTTTACATGCTCAGCTTTAATGTGCGCCACATAGCTTTTTTTCCGCGGAGCATTTTGGGCATCATGAATCGGGGGAAGCAGATCAATGGTTCCAGAACTGGCCCTCAAGTACCACCTGCACTGCCTATTTTACTCCAGGACCAGTTTGGGAACCACTCCCCTACACCATGAGCATTTCCTCTGTGCTGACCCATCAGCCCTCGGTGACAGAAGGAGAATGTGTGCTGCTTTTTTTTTTTTGTTTAGCAGTGCCATGTTTGCTAGTTGGTATATATGTTTTGTACCTATCAAAATATTAGCATGCTGGTACAACTGGGGTCTTATCATTGGAGCACTTGACATTTTTGTTGCTTTATCATCAATAATAAACAACTTCAGAAAAATTCTGTGTAACCAAGCCCCTGCAGGTTAATTATGCCACATACAGCCTTTGCACTGATTTAACATCAATGTTTGCAAGAAACCAACAGCAATTAACAAACCACTCCAGTATGTTTACGTTCATCCATGCATTTTTTTCTACCTTTAAACAACAACACGGATATAAGGTACTTCACTTATGGCTGTATAAAGAGTTCAATAATACCATAAATACAATAACACAGTGTCTGCAGAAGTCCAAAAGCAACAACTGTACAACACTATGAGTCTTTGATCAACTGGTGAATTCACCTGAATTCAGTTTAGTAATAGTGTTGTTGTCAACTTAATTTCCTACTATAATTAGTGAGACTAGTGAGACTACAGCAGTACGAAACAAGTCAAATTTGCACACTATTTTTCTGGCTGACATAACTGTCCCTGCAACTAGTCCCTTTAGTTAGCATGTTGAAAATACCATAGGAAGGCTGAATCCTGAACCCAGAATTATGAATCAGATCATAGTAGGATAACTTATCATAAATTAGTTATTACACCTGGAAGATGTACATTCGAACTCAAATAAATTTACTGACCTTAAATGAAGCGAAGGCATCAGAGGCTATATCAAAGGTGGACAGTTCCACATAGCGAAAGAAACAGTAGAAATCTTCAGAGAAGAGGACAGTGCGGGCCAGTGGCTCATGACGGAGGCACTCCCTCAGCATCATGCCACAATTCAGAGCCACTTCTGGAGTCTCATATCTACAATTAACAGAGAACACAGGGTCACTACTGGAGGCCATCATACTGTTGAAGGCCAACTCAGCACTGTAAACCAATTTACTTGTCACACCATGAATTCCCGTCCACTGATATCACACACAGTAATCAACAATAAATAAAGCAGGCTAACAATGCGATGAACATGAGTAGCAAGCCACTTGGTGAACTGCCAATCACACCTGTATTCAAACTGTATTCAAATGTGTATTTAACTTTGAGAGCCTGGACCTGATCATGACAAAGAAGTCAATCATAATTTGCTATGTAATCTGTCATTATAGGTGAATTTCTTTGTGCCTATTTGCACTAAAAAGGTGCCTAGCTCTGACCCAACAATTTGGGTCTTTGTAGCTCTACAATAGCTGAACAATCACTGCGTGATTAATGTCAACTGAAATTGACAGGCTAATCAATGCTTTTTGGAAAGTGTTGATCTATTGCTGTACCCTGAAGCCTGGAAAACTCACCCTTTCAGCAGCATGAAGAGGATCTGTGAGTGGGAGGAAATGTACTCTACAGTGGGGGTGCGTGTGCCAATCTGACGACGGACTATGTTGCTGAACAGATGCACCACGTCTTTCTTTCCCTTTGGAAAGCAAAAGGATAAACTCAGTTTGAGTACAACAAAATAAAAAAAAAGTTCAGTCACATGCAATGGTGTGATGGATGAAACCCACATGCAGTGGGTTTAAATGGAGACCATGTTAAGTCATGAAGTATTTTAAAATATCTTGGCATGTAATCTGATTTCATGAAATGTAATCTCACACATGAATAAACAATGAAATTCCTAAACAGATCCATAAAAGACCCACATCACCAAAAAACAGCAATTCTGACACTAGACAAAAGTGCTCTTGAACCCATTTTGTAAATAATACAGATGCCCTGTAATATCAGAATCACTCTAACATTTGTAGATAATTATTAAACAACAGACTGACATTAAGATACTTGTGAAAAATGTTTTGCATCCCCATGGACAGATAAATGTATAAAAAAACACCCAGACACCTAACCCAAAAACCAGATGAACCCTAAATGAATCACCTCAAAGTCAATCCTCTGCAAGTTGGCTATGAGGGAGATGAAGAGGTTGGTATTGTAAAGCTCCTGTGCCAACTGAGCCACTGCTTCTGTTTGAGGCTCCTTGTCTCCAGTGCCACAGAGAACCTCTTTCAAGGAAGCTAAGTTCTTCGAAACCTCCTCTGCAACCTATCAGAGAAATTAATCAGTCAACACTACAGACTCAACATGCACCAACATGACATTTAAACAGGAAAAACATACACTGATTACAGCATGCAGAACTGGTGCATCTAATGCATCTGCTTTATTTTGAAAAAATTATGTTGGTAACCTTTTCACATTTCTTGTTGTCAGATGCTTCCAGCTTTTCCAAGCATGCCACGTTCTCCTTGAGATTCTTCACAATCTCTGCTGGGTTCTTCTGAGACTTCCCAAAGGGAAATGGCATGGTGCTAAAGATGGTGGGATTGGTTTTGGATGAAGAGTGAAACCTTTCACCTTTTAAAGAGAAGGACAATAACATGTTAAACCCAAATATGGAATGCAAGATAATCAGTGTACTAGGGCCATAATAAAAAGTGAAAAGTGAAAGTGACTATTCTGCCATAAGTGAACACATCACAGCACACGGTGTGAAGAGCATGAAATTCTTCCTCTGCATTTAACCCATTCACCAAGTGAAGCAGCGGCCAACCAGGAATACAGCGCCCGGGAGCAGTGTGTGGGGGCGGTACCTTGCTCAGGGTACCTCAGAGGTGCTTAGCAGTCTTGGGAAATCGAACCTATGACTTCCTGATGGCAGGGCGAATGCCCTAACACTAGGCTTCCAGCTGTGTTATAAATGAACTAAATACTGGGGTCGTGTACATTAAAGGGTTGTGTACATTAAAATATCCCTTCACAGCTAATCAATGGTCAAGTTTTGAAATTCACATCCCATCACACACCAAAACATGTCATCATGGGGTATTACAAAAAGATTAAATAGAATTTCCACAGAATTAGAAGATGAAAAAGAAAAATTTTTTGCTACTATTGCAAACCATAACCTCCACAACCAGTTTCTTCCTATGACATAATATCCACCTGTCAGTGCTAACAAATGCTTAAGTGTTAACAAAATGTCTTTTAGAAGCCATACCAATAGAAACTCTGACTTTATTACAGGCTGTTCATTCCGTCATCTTTTACCTTAAGTGCTACAATAGAACTGTTCTGAATGCCCCTCTAGGCTAAGCAGTATAGTACTAAACAGTATATAAATTCCCGTGCCTCATTTATAACTTGAAAATCCTGATACATTGTCTGAGGGGCTAAATGTAAACTGAATGTTACATTTCTGGTCTGTAAGAAATTAGAAAGAATGCAAAAAAAAAAAAAGCTTTGCCTCAGCCTACAATTGCTATCTACAGCAATAACATCACTGTGCATCTTTGAGACTTTAGCTACAATAACTTCATTACAGGGCTTTCTTTTCAGTAGGTTCTGAAATTATGTGTAATGTTTAATCTGCTATGGACACCCATGACGTCCTATAATGTAAATTCTCATGAAAATGAATTAAATATATCTGGTTTAAGCATGTTGTTCTAATCCTTGTAGGAAAATGTAAAATTGATTATGAAACTGAAAACTTGATGAAGACTTTAGCTTGAATTTGCAGGGTTGGCAGTATTGTTCCACCTATGATCAGATTTTATGTGCAAAGTGAGTTAATATGAATGCAACATTGTACAGAACCGTACCAGAGCATAAGTGCTCATAGAAGTGGTGATAAGAACCAGACGTCTTAAGAATGTAATGCCTCTAAAAGCTCCTTCACTGAATAAAAATTACAATAAATGATTCAGAAGATACTGCCTGATGCATGATACATTATCTTATGATAGACTTAAGACAAGATTTTGGCCAAAAGCATATCTTTTTAAAAAATCAGTCACATGCGAAAGCTACATGTAGGGCATTACATATAAATATAACTCAAAAAATAGATAGCACATCTATTTTTCTGATTTACTGCTATTTTACACTTAACATAAAGAATCCTAGACGACACATGAAAGTGGACAAACTTGTTAATATTATTACGATATAAATATTAACAATCTGTAAATCTTACACGTTGCCAATATAATAAGAGTAACCCGTGCCTTCCTGACCGAGAAGAATGCTATCAGCAATCTTGAAAAAAAACTCGACATACCAGGAAAGCATAAGAAGCGATGAACTTGTTCTGGGACTGATAAGATAGTTATCCAGTTGTGTCAGTGAGGTCCCATGGCCGAGCTGTTGGGGAGGCAGACTCAGGACTGACGGTGAAGATATCGATTGCCACCACCCAGAGTCAAAGTGACCGACAAAGCCAGGAAGCATCGATCTGCCCTTCTAAGGAAACTATAGATTTTAGATGGCACCCGGCTGCATTTTGAAGTGGCCCATAAGCCGCTTAATACAACTTAAAAGCCAGAGATCGAGTCGGATTCACAGTGTTAGCGAGTTTGTGTTAGCTAACCCGCTAGGTTAAGGCAGGACAATTTCCTGTCTCTGTTCGGAGGGACGAGTCGCTAGGTGGCTAAAGTGGCTGCCTATAAATAAAAGACTACACATCAGGGAGCTAAACAGGACTGAGAAAGTGGATGAATTGGAGGTTTGGCCGTGTAATAAGTAACAGGCTATCTAACAGCGCTAATTCAGTTCCCAAACAGAGGCTGGGTTGTCTCTTTCTAACGACTCTGCGATGCTCCTGACCGGCAGTGAGCGCCAGCACAGCACCGAGCTGAACTTTTCCCCTGACAGTCAGAGTAGGCTCGGTCCGGTCAGATAGTGGAACTGAAGTGCTGGAGGAGCGGTTTAAACTGATGTAGATGTGCTGTGAGCCCAGAAGAGCCGCTGACTCGGGTTATGCTAGTGTCGAGAAACATTAACGTTAGCAGCAATGGCACAACTCGTAGCCACCTAGCTAAGATTCGACTAAATGTAAAGACATTAATGAGAGAAAATGGCAGGCAGCACTTCGAGCTGTGGCTGCTAACTCGAGCCAGTGTAGTAGAGAGTGGCTGAATAAGTAACTTACCACATTCACCGTCGACTTCGGACAAAAACAACAAAAGGCAACTTCAGACTAAGGTGTACATGCTATGCAGGCTTAAAAAGTTATTCGTGTTTTAAAAAAAAATAGCTCCAGTTCTCTCTTCTGTCCGTTTTACCTCCTTTTCTTTCCACAGCCCTTCTCTGACGAACAACTAAAACTATATGAGGGAAGTTGGGGAGTGTTTAGGACTCCGCCCTCCTCCCCGTCACTGACATCACAACTGACCAATAGAAGCGTTCAGAACGCCGAGGGGGCGGGGAGTACTGGCCAACGATTACAGCTCGATTTCCATTCAAACACGTGTGAAAGACTGAAAAAAAAAAAATAACAGCAAGTGAGTACAGCACCACCATTAGTCTACGATATAAACATTTACATGATACTGGTAACAAACACAACAGCATTAATATGGTCACAAAAAAGACAAGATTAATAAATGAAATATTTTAGATGGGTATGCCAGTTTATTTAAAACGCAAGCCTAGTCCCCTGTCACACCCCACCCCCACCCCAGGGTCATTAAGACTCTCATACTCTTTGTTAATAACCTAATGATATGGTTTTCCTTAATTTTATTAGGTCCTTACCATGTTGATCTGCTATTCTGATCATATTCTTAGGTTTAGTGGCCTGGACAAAACTGCTATCATTTTTTAGATTTGTGTTGGAAAGGCATGTGAGAAAAAAATATCCACTAATGCCAACAAAATAAGATGTCAGGCCACCTAAAATAATCATGTTTTTACATACATATGTCAGGGATCAACTAGTTAACTAAGTGTAATAGTTATATGTCACAACAGTGGCTACTCAAGTTGCAACCCACCAGCATGTTTTGTTTGTTACCCAGTCAAAGAAAAAAATATATTTTGAAATGTTTGAAAATATGAATATACTGGTTTTAGTTTTATTTTGTTACAAATTACACAATTGATTTTTTTGGTGAACCATTGTTGCATGTAAATAGGCCCATGCATACATATGGGCATTGTTTATTAGTCACTTGTTAAGATTTGTAAAGATTTTGTATGAGGATCCTTGAAAATCAGGAACACTGGGGAAGTACTGGGAGAGGGAGTGGGCAAATTGTCCACTGGGGATGTTTCAGCTCAGTTAGTTTCTTTGGGGTGCATCTCATTCCTCTTAATCATTTCCTCTTTCCGCCTACCATTTCTATAAAAAGTGGCCATGTTGTTTTTCACTACATTTAACATGATTAAAAACAACACAAAAGAGCTATGAACACATTTTAAATTCAGAAACCTATTTATTTATCTTGTTTAGATACACATGTAATGTGTCATGTGAATTGCATTCAGCAATTGGATCTCTTACTGTCAAACTCGCGTCGCTCTGGATGTGCTTTATAATGTGGGCATACAAAGACTAAATGTGTCAAATGAATTAAATAAGTTAATTCAGATTCCTTTGAATAGTTATTATGTTGACTCTCAGCATCTCTTTAAAGTCTTACAAAAATGTCCGAATCATGGTTAACAATATGAACTCATGGGATAGTTAAAAAGAGAGATATTTGCTCAGATCTAAGGTCTCAAACTCACATGTACAAAATTGCATCAGTAGGTCTCCGAAACATAATATAAAAGATCATATGAAATTTGACACTTTAGTGTATTTGTTTGTGTTTTGTGTCATGGACCCTCGTCACATGACTTCTCTGCCACTCTAATCACACATGGAGGGTGGCCTCATTCAGATAACCAGACAAAAACATGTCACGGTTACAGGGAGAGGATGCATGACCATGTAAGGCCTCGGAGAGAAGGAGAAACGTATGGTTTTATTGCAGGCAGTGAAATAAAGTAAGTATATGTTCGGGAATAACTGTATTTTTTTTTTGCCTATAAAATATTTTTTACGTGTTTTTCATTGGTTCAAACTTGACGTGACATCAGCGCATGATTACTGCTGTTCATATAAAACAAAGATATGTAAAATACAACAGGTTTTATTACATAATGGCAATTGTTATAATCCCACTATCAAAGTGTAATAACACTCTTATTTCATCATAAGACCCTCTAATCACAAGCCTTAATGAGCTAAACTCAATTTTCAGTTTTCATTTGTTAATTACCCAAAATGTTACATTTATTTACACAAATATTACAGAATCCTTTGCTGCTTTGGATGACACAGTATCTTCTGCAAATGAACAAACCTACAAAAATGACCTCTCTGGTGTACTTTGGCCAAACTATTAAACCAGACTGCTAAAACAGTAACTCATAATAGTAAAGGTAGAGTTTCCTAAAAGAAACTGTCTTACTCACTCAACCAGTTATTAAACCCAGTTGATTTCCCTTCACCATGTGATAGACCTGCAAGCTATTTTTCCTGTACCTGCTAGCTACATCATACATGCCCCAGCTGTTCCTGTAGCAGCCTTTTCTTAAAACTTATAAATGTGCTTGTGTGTTTTTGTTCTGCAAGTAAAATGAGCAAACACTTGCTTGCAAGATGATTATTCTGTAAAGATTTTAACACTTAGTACACTCCACCGGTTCTCACACTTTCCTGAAACGTAAGTGCTTCCTTGCATTGTAAGTTGCTCTGGATGAAAATGAATGTAATGTATTGACATTTTGGGAAATTGGTAATGCATGAAATAAAGAAGGTTCTCCATTTTCATGTTACAAATGGTTGAGCCGAGGGCTTAATGACCTTTGGACCCAGTACTGCATACATGACAGGTTTCGGTTTTTGAGACTTTATGGTAGATTTTTACTCGATCTCATGGTATGTGATTTCGTATCACGGCCCTTATAGTCTGAGCTGGAAAAGAACCCACCTCTGTCCCTCCATTCACAGCTGTTCTACACCTCTAAAAGCAAGCAGTCTTTCTCATAAAACCTGTTAAGTGCAGTATTGTCTCCCGATATAGATGAATACAGCAACAGGATTTTTATAAGCAGCTTTTAATATATTCAGACAATTACTATACTTATATGCAAGCAATAATACAGTCATACAGATATTAGTGAGTGCTATTTAGTGAGTTTTAGTATACATGGAGTCCTCAAGTTATGACACAGATCTGTTCCTTCGACAGTGATGTAATCTGATGTAAGCAGAATGGGAGTAAGAGTGAGAGGACCCCCTGTATAATTTAATGGTTTTTAAAGCACCATCATGGTAGCCCTGTGATGATGATAATAATAATAATAATAATAATAATAATAATAATAATAATAATAATAATAATCATTATTATTATTATTATTATTATTATTATTATTATGATAATAACAATAATAATAATAATAATACATTTTATTCGATACACACTTTTTATTTGACACATATCTGCAAGTGCTTTAAATTACATTAAAGAATCACATAAACTAATTAATATGCTTCAATTAAAACCAAGTTATACAGAAATAAAAATCAAAGAATAGATCAATTAAATATGTTTTTTCAAAAACATCATGGACAGTGCTGATCACAGGACCTTAAGTTTTTTATTCTGATACAAGCATTTATTTAACACAATCCATAAAGCGGCAATTAGATGACGACTTACAATCATTAGATACAGGGACTGTCCCCCTGGAGCAACTGAGGGTTGAGTGTCTTGCTCAGGGACACACTGGTAGAAATGGGAAACCTTGAACCTGCTACACTGTGGTCATCAGGGTTAACACGCAGGTGTTTTACCCACTAGGCTACTACCACCCCAAGCCACAGTATCAAAGAGATATCTGATCCACATTATGTGTCAATCAAAGAGCATCTAGCAGACAGCAGAGACAGGAATGGACTCAGTTTGAGTCTTTAGTATAAAGAAGAGGCAGGAATTGACTCAATCTGATCTGCATTTTGTTCCACTACATTACATTACATTACATAGCAATCATTTGGCAGCTGCTTTTATCCAAATCGACTAACAGTATGGGGACACATTCAAGTTGCACGGCAGTATGAAAACCAGAGAAGAGTTCTAAGACCTAAACGTTTATTTAAGAGAGAGAAAGAATGTTTATGCATAAAAATGTTTATGCAAGGAGAGAAAGATGCATTAGGAGAGGAGGTTTTTGATGCTAAAGAGGGATTCTGCTATTCTTCACTAGGAATAGACTCAGTCTTCAGTTTAAGTCTAACAAAGAGTTGTTTGGAGAAAACAGATGCAGGAATAGACTCAGTCTACAGTTTGAGTCTTTTAAAGAACCTCTATGAGAAATCAGAGGCAGGAATAGATTCTGTCTGCAGTTTGTGTCTATCGGGGTGGACTCTAGTGGACTCGACGGATGAAGGGAGCTCGCGGAGTGAAATGGGACGTACCCGGCTGGCTCTGAGAGGCGTGGCGAGCACATGAGTGGCGAACAAACGTGCTTTTTGCAGTAAGAGCCGAGCCTGCAACGTAACTTGAATGCTCCGCAATGGCCAGAAACGATTTGCAGCTGAGCGGAGCTCAGTAGAAGGAAGGGCACACGCCAGCAGTCCTCTACTCCCTCCAGACTAACAGAGCAGCGTGGTACAAACACAAAGATCTGCGGTAAGGACACCTAAAACCACCCTTACAGAGAGGAGTATTTTCTCTAAATGTGAGCTTGCTGTGTGCGGTAGTGTCGCCAGCCCCTGTGTGTGTGACTGATGTAATGGGTATGGCGGTCTCCACACTCGGAGGAAGAATCGCCCGCTGAACCATGTGAAAACGGTGATATAAATTAAATATCCCGAGATTGTAACTGGGACTAAGTTTATATGAACGTGTTGAACATTTTAGAGCTTATGTTTTCAACACGGGCCTTAAAGGAGAGCTCAGGAGGAGAGATCCGAGCCCTTCCACAATTCATATTTTATTTTCATATTAAAGAAATTGGCTTTTGAGTAACTAGGCTACAAAAACTCAAGGAAGTGAAAGTGATTTAAATGTTTGATCGTAGACGGGTTTCCAGGTTTTTAGGCCCATGATAGCAGCCCTTTAGCTGTAGGACAGAACAGGAGGGAGAACATGCTCCCTGCTTTCGGTTCATTCAGACTTTCAGCTCGTGTTTTGCCTGTTTACTTCGGGAGACCTGCTCCCACGTTGTTTCTCGGCTCTTCGTGTTTGTGCTGTCGATCCGGAGCGTGTCGGAGCGACCGGGGCTCTCCAGGCCTGTTAGCACTACTTACGAAGAGAACCAGTAACGAGAACAATCTTATGTCATTAATCTGAAGAACAAATAGATCCCCAACCACTGTGGAGAAGGGGGAGAAACACAAACCCCGATTTATCCTCACTTATCGATTCACGTTCACACGCTGCTAGCTAGCCTAGCTGTGGCTTTGGGCATTGAGTTTCAAACTAAGCTAGCTACGCCACTCTTTCCTCGTGCAGTTTTTGCTGTTTTAAAACATGTTTCCCGCATTTTCTGTTTGTTAGAAAAGTCAAATCTGTGGTTTTAAGCCTTTCACACACGGTGTAACGGCGGAGGCTCTGCTTTCACTTTGGCGCGTTTTTACAGCTGGGTTAAAAAACACTCAACGCTGAAAAACGATCTTATTTTCTGAACAAAAAAAGGTCCACGTATTAAAATATTGGGTTGGTTTAACAATTTAATGTCTGTATATATTATAAACAGCGCCAACATCTGCGGGGGCCTATTGCTTAATATCAGCCTTACCCAATCTTCTCTGAAATCATCAAGGCTCGTTTATTATCTTTTTACTCTTATTTTAAGAATAGGTTCAGAAATGGAAGATTAAGTAATGTGTCCATCACAAACTCTCCTTTAGGTCGTCCAGAGGCCTGTTTGAGAACAGACAACACCAGCAGGCCTGAATAGTCTTGGTAGTAGCGTCAGTGCATTTTACATTTTAAAAAATTGTGTTCAGTGTTTATTTCCAGTGTCTCTACTTGAAATGTAAACTGTTCAGACACATGCCCCATATAGCTGCTGTTGGATTAACCTTCACTTCCTTTAAAATTGCTTTTTTTCTTAAATCTTATAAAAAGGTTTTGAAACCCAGATGCATAAAGGGCTTTATGTGAAGTGTACATCACACTTGCACTAAAGATTTCATTCAACATTTGCCACTATAATTCTTTTTTGAAAAATGTATGATGCCATTATTCATACTGTAAATTGTATAATAATACTTAAAGTATTATTCTTTGATGCACCATATATTAGAACACATACTTTGCCACTGGTCTCCATAAAAATTACTGCAAGGTTCTGGCTGGCCTCACAAATACACTGAGTTAGTATCACCTCTGTAAACAGGGTAGTGACTACTTTCTTTATTTCTGCACAGAGCAGTTCACGGGCACCGTCTGTCTTTCTCGCCAGAGGAGTCGAGTAGAGTGTGGTCATGTCCGGGCAAAGGAAAGGAGCTTCAGCGCGTCTGCGAAAATGTGCCTTCTGTAGAACTAACCGAGACAAGGAGTGCGGCCAGCTACTAGTATCAGACAACCAGAGGGTGGCAGCCCACCACAAATGCATGGTGAGTGAACCATCTGCTGGCCTGGATGCAGTCAGATGTGTTCAATGGGACAGAAAAAAGCCCTCTCTCAGGAGAAGTGTTAACAAAACAGTTGATTACAGTTATAGTTTGTAAATCTTGATATTGAATTTAGTTAGGGTTTATGAACTGTAATGACCTTAAATTAGGGCTGGGCAATATGACGTTATGATGGTAAAGTACACCCCACAGTGTCCCAGTATCTTTTCTGAGCATATCATGTTTATAATTGGTGCTGAAAGAACAAAAAATGATTGCTTTTTTCATTATAAAGAGCAAAATTAGGCCTGGGTAATTGTGTGTGAAACAGAATAACTTATTTATGATTTTATTTATGATTTTATTATGTGGCGTGACAGGTTCTCTAAATTATGCTTTTGCCACATTGCCCACCCTGCGCTAGCACATCTTCATGGCCACAAAACAGCACTGTTGTTTACCTACAGATTTTTCCATTTTCATCTTATTAAGAAGAATTGATTAACTCTCACTTTTGCAGCTTTTTTCTTCTGCTCTGGTGACGTCTCACTCAGACAGTGAAAACATCGGGGGATTTTCTGTTGAGGATGTGAAGAAAGAGATCAAAAGAGGAAACAAATTGGTATGTGCCAAGCAAGTGTTTCTGCACACCTTTTGTAGGTCTAGTAAGACCTACATACTTCGGAACGACTGTCCTGTGTCTCTTTGCAAAATTTGTATTACACTTTTTTTCCATGTCTAGATGTGCTCATCTTGCCATCGGCCGGGGGCTACCATAGGCTGTGATGTTAAGACATGCCGGCGGACGTACCACTACTACTGTGCCCTCTGGGACAAAGCCCAGATCAAGGAGAATCCCTCCCAGGGCATATACCTGTACGTGCCATGGCCTGATGAATTTGGAATTCCCAAACAAATACAATTAAAAAATGTGTAGCACCTTTATAACGTATCTATATCTGTGCTTCTAAAATGCAGTGTTTACTGTCGCAAACATCGGGATGCCTCCCAAGATGCCAGCGATGGTAATGACTGCCTACAGCTTTTAGTTGGAGAGAACAGTAAAATATATAAATATAAATGTATTTAATAATGAATCAACTTTCTTTGTGCTCAGTGTACTGATTACATACATTCTCTTAGAGGAACAAGGAGTCGCAGCCAACGATTCAGATTCATCGCCCCCACGAAGCAGAGGGAGAGGGAGGTTCGAGAAGAGCCGAATCAGAGGTGTAACCCGCGGCCAGTCAGATGACACACGCTCAACCTCTTCGCAAGGTGTGGATGAAATGGAGAGTTCCTCGAACGTAAGACGCTCCTTGATCTTCATTTACTTACTGTGAAGAGCAAAAGGACCTGAAAAATAAATACTGCTCATGAGTTCATGGTTGCTCTTTCAGCAGAGGAAGTAGATCTCCTGATTGCAGTGGTGAATAGTCTAGTGTAGTGTGATATTACTTTTAGCACACCATTTTTAACATTGTAATCTGTTTGCTGTAGCGGGACCGGTCCCCACTGAGGGGAAGTCCCAGTGACTCAGGCCTTCGCTGTGGTTTCTGCCACGCTGGTGATGAGGAGAACGAGACTCGAGGTGTTCTTCATTCTGACAATGGAAAAAAGGTTGCCGCTCACTACAAATGCATGGTGAGTCACATGAGTCTACAACTGCTCGGATCTTGTTCTGTCTTTGTACAACTTTTATTTATTAATTTATTTTTAAGTTTGAAATACACAAGTTGTTAAATTGTTAGCGTGGTAGTTACAGTTTTAAGGATATACTACAGCTTTAAAAAATCAATATTTCAACAACCACCTACAATGACTGTATTTATAACCCATTAATCTCTAAGGGCCTGTATATAGAATACAAGCCCTTAGAACAGGGATGTCCAGTTGTATCCACAAAGGCCAAGAGTGACCATGGGGTTTTCATGCAGGAGCACACCTGATTTCTTAATTCTTTGATGACTGGGACCAATTGATTAAACAAGTGGAAACAGGTGTGTTTCTAAATAATTGGAATGAAAACCTGCACCCACACTGTCCATTTGTGGATAGGCCTGGACATACTTGCCTTACACAATTGGCTTCTTATTCATTTTTTACCATTAAGAATAATTATTCATTATCTATTATGCTTTAAAATGTACATATTTTTTTCCAGCTGCAATGCAACTTATAACATCCAGCTGAAATATATGACAGTTTAGGAAAAAATATTAAACAACAAACCAGAATCGCTGAGATGGATAAAAGGATCTTTTTAAAAATACTTGGAAAGTCAATCAAGTGTAACTAATAACCTTCTTTGCTGCACGCCAAGTTGGCTGGCTTTCATCTGTGATCAACTGTAATCGTTTTGGTTAGTTCAACATAAAAACAGCTATTTCTGGAGCATTCCAGTGAAACCAATCAACTCAACTATGGGTGATAAAGCACTGTCAAACGATCTCCGGGATGGATCCAAAACCCATTTAAAGGCTTTATAAGTCCCTAGGAGTCCAGTAAAGTGTATGATTTAAGAAGTGGAAAGTGTTTGGCACTACTAGGACCCTCCCTCCCAATGGATGGTAGAGCAAGGAGGAAACTGGTCAGAAAGGCTACCAAGAAGCCTAATGGCAACATTGAAGCAATCGCAGGACCTAATGGCAAAGAGTGGTGATTGTGTGGATGTGACAACAATATCACAAGTGCTCCACAAATGTGCCTTAAATGGGATAGTTGTAAGAGAACTGCTTATCTAGACAGATCTTTCTGGTTGTCATCTTTCACTTGGATGTTAACGTTGCACGGGTTATTATAGAGTGGTTATGTTTTGTATCCACTCTAAATTGGATTAATAGTGGAAAAATAAGCCTAAGGTGTAACTGCTGCTAACCATCTGAAAGGAGAACAATACAAACAGTATGCAATATGTGTTTTTTTTTAATTATTATTTATTTTTTTGATGTATTTGATTACAGTGGTACAAATGTTCAATAAAATATCTTAATATACAGTAAAATAATTTCAGTGTGTTATGCTTGTTAAATGTTCCGTTTATTTCAGAAATAATTAGGGCTGCAACTAACGATTATTTTGATTATCGATTAGTTGGGAGATTATTTTTTCGATTAATCGGATAAAAACTAAACTCTTTTTTTCCAAACTGCCAGCGGCTGTTTTAGATCATAACCCTATGGAGTGAACCG
>JBBPCW010000031.1:1866495-1880034 GCA_037974425.1 Phenacogrammus interruptus | reverse complement strand
TATCTTTGTGTATTTGTGCATCTTGTGGTCGCGCTCCTCAGTAACGTGAGCAGCCCAACTAATCGATAACGGCATTCATTGACAACGAATTTTATTATCGATCATTATCGATTTTATTGATTCGTTGTTGCAGCCCTAGAAATAACAGTAATGCTGAAAAACAAAGAAAACATTTTTCTTTTTTTTTTTTTTTTAGCTTTTCTCTTCGGGAACTGTCCAGCTCACTACCACCTCACGGGCAGAATTTGGGAACTTTGAAATTAAAACAGTCATACAGGAAATAAAGAGAGGAAAAAGAATGGTGAGTTATTACAGTTCAGAAGAATTCCAAATAGAATTTGCCATTATTGGTTTAACTTTAATCAGGCCCTATGAAGAATTTCACCTTGTTCACACTGTGTACAGTGCCATGGTGTGTTGACACTTGACAATAAGGGGCCACTTATCTTATAATTGAATTTTAATAAGTCAGTAGTTACATTGGAGAGTCAGCTCCAACACAGTTAGCCTAGCCGACAAAAGCTTTCAGATATACTCAACAGATATAACAATATTGTAACATGCTTGCGGTACCAGATGGAGTATTTTTCCCATTTCTTGACCATGCTATTGTGTTGGGTTTCAGAAATGTACCTTGTGTGGCCAGCTTGGAGCTACCATTGGATGTGAGATAAAAGCCTGTGTAAAAACTTACCACTACCACTGCGGCCTTCAGGACAAGGCAAAATACATAGAAAATATGGCCAGAGGCATTTACAAGTAAGTTATACAACTTTGACCTTTAATACAGTGTAATTTTCTTAGCAAAGACCCAGTGACCTACCCCTGGCATTGGGCTGTGTCTAAATTGTTGGGGCAGAAGTTTTGACCTGTAAGCTTTGGTGATTTTTTGGAAACCAATTAATCATCAGGTTTAATTCCCAGCTTGAATATTATCCTTCCTTGTCATTCTTGTGTACCTGCTTATCTAGACAGATAACTTGATTTTATCTGCTGTGACATTTTTCTCCCATTAACAGACTGTACTGTAAGAATCACAGTGGAAATGAAGAGCGGGATGAAGAGGATGAGGAGCGAGAGAGTCGCAGTAGAGAGAAGGCTGCTAACAACCAGGGGGGAACACCTCCTCCGCCACAAGTCAATGGCAACTAAGTAAGACTCTGGAGACAATGCCGTGAAACAAAATGTGCATAGTTCATGGACACACTTGTTAACTGTGGAACGTTTAGCATTTATTCTGCAGAGTTGCTACAGCTGTTCCCACAACAAGAATATCTGTTTCAATATACAGGTGTTTGCCTTTTGCAGATGGTGAAACAAGAGGGAGCAAAGGACAAGATATTTTTGTATTGTGCTCAGTTAGAACATAGGGGCCAGCTCACATCATCGAAAGTTTCCCTCTCATTGCCAGAAATCCCATAACCATTGACTACTGGCCATACATTTCTATGCCTTTTTCTGAGTATTTCAAGAATATCATGAATGAGACTAGAGAGTTAAGTTTGTGCCAGAATCACAGTTCAGCTCAATGAGGTGGTTTTTCAGAACTCATAAAGCCAAGCACTAAAAAAAAAAAAAAAACCCCACACAACGTTTGAATGGAGGACAGGACTCCCATTAACAGTGTATGTCCAAGACTTGGCTAAATATGCATCAGACAACCTGCTTCAGTCAATATGGGTTAAAACATGGGAGACTGTACACCTTAAGATCACATGACTGGACCAATGGATGCTTTTTTCCCAGTTTCTTTCTTGACAAACTGCTCTTTCACCGGACCCATTTTTGGAGACTGCCTTCTGATTGTTTTTACTATCTCTTCCAAATCATTATGTTTAATAAGCCTATCGCTGTAATTTTCTGTCAAATGATTGACATTATCTTTACCTCTTATTTTCTCTTGTATCATGTATTATATTTTACTACTGTATTATATTCATGAGTAATGTTGGATATCTGTGGCTTCCTTTATAGTCTTGAGTCAAGATTAAAGATCATTGGCTAGCATGCACTTTTCTTTATCCCATCTCAGGTGGTTATCATTCCTTCACGCACTGCACATATTAATGATGAGCACCAGGAAATTATCTGATTGTAATGGTGCAAATAGCTTTTTTTGTAGCTTGATTCATACAAAAGCTTTTTAAATATTAAATGGCACAAGCTTAAGATTTTATTTTTGGAAAGAACTTGTGCGAATTTGTATGATAACAGCAATATACAGAAAAACAGACGGTGACCCATGAACTCGTGTTGTTGGGGCTACTTACTATACAGGTGCAATTTGTAGTCCATTTGTTTGTCTGTCATTTGCTCCCTTAACCCCTTCAGCCAAGGTGGCTGGTGGGAGTCGTCTATGTGATCAGAAGGCTGTGGATTTGAATCCCAGGACTGCACGTGGCACCACTGAGGTACCCTTGAGCAAGGTGCCACTGCTCTCCAGGGACCCCCAATTGGTGGAAGCCCACTGCTTCACTTGGTGAATGGCTCAAATGCAGAGAAATTCTCATAACAGACAGATGCTGTTTTAAACCCATTTTGTTGGTGCCATTTAGTATACAGGTACACTTTGTAGTTTACAGACTGTAGTTCATCTGTTTGCACTTTCAACCCCTTCATCAATAGCCAGGACTACCAGTGAGGCAAATGGAAAATTCTCAGCAACAGTGATTCTGAAATGTGTGAGTCAGGGCATATAGAGAAGGGTTTGGTTATAGTGGGCCCCATTGTTTGCAGTGCCAGGCAAGTCTAGTATCCACTTTATCTCTACAAAAACTTGTGGTCGTCACGCTACCACCCCATTCTATGCCCCTAGCCCATACATTTCTAACAGGCCGCCACTTCTGCTCTCTGGCGCTGTTGACTCGTTCTGCACGTAGGAGCGGCCCTATAAAATGGGCGGGTCTTCAATGTTTCTGAGGTGTTTGGTCCGGCTTGGCTCTGCAGCACAACTAGTCACCTACAGTACAGAGCCCTGTGGACTTGTCTAGAGCCCACTGTTAACCTCCTGTTTTCAGTGTGCTGACCTAAAGTCAGCTTTAGCTCATGCAGTTTAGCTAAAGCCCTAATAAAGCGTAAGTTAGGAAAACTGTAGGGAATGCATGTTTGTAACGGTAAATCCATATTAGTTATTTATATTAATGCATACGTTCAGTTCATTTAAAACTTAGTCTGATTGAGTGATAATTTCAAACCTCAGCAGTATTACGTTTGCTCTGGTAATATCTGACGTAGGTGCGTCGCTCTGAAATAGGCGAGGCTTCAAGCTTTCGGAGGTTTTGATTAGTCCGGCTTGGCTCGCCAGCCACAATAAGACACGCCCACGGCAACGTGCGGAAGCCGCGCAACGCGTTCAAGCAAAATCAGTCAGAAAAAAACTCCCCCAGGGAAGCCAGTCTGGGCCGTGTGTGCGTTAAACTAACGTTAAGGGTGCAGACATGGCGACCACCAGCCCCTGCGTCGTGGTGAGTAGTGTTTTTCTCAGGAGCCCGGGTCCGTTATGGAGCCGGGTGCTGCGTGTGTAGAGGCTCCACACTCGCTCACTTTCGGCTTACCTGAGCCAATAAAAAGTCTGAACATAGTCTGTCATAGTACTAGCACAGGAGTTTAAACACCAGAATAAAAATATCTGAGTGTAGCTTACTGTATTCTGCTGGTCGCGGTGTGTGTCCGGTGTGGTTAGCAGGTTGCTATTTTGCTGCTGCAGCAGCGCGAGGGCCTGCAGAAACGCACGCGGGTCTGAACGCGTGCCACACGCTGCTTCTGTACTATTTCCAGCCTGAACACCGGGCCTGCCCCTGCTGTGTAATAACACACATTACCACATTACTGCTCAAACCAGGAGCTGGGTACCCAGTTTACTCTCTTGATAATCTTGTGTGCCAGTTCCATACTGTATCAGTAGCCACAGCACAGTACATTCTAGATCCCTGTGGAATATAGTCTAGAGCCCACTGTTATCCTTCTGCACTCAGAGGATTTCAATTCTTAAAAATTCAAAGTGCTCTTTGCTCTGGTATTATTATAAACCGTTATTGAAATATGATTGTTCGAATATGTTATACTTTTGATAGCATGGATGGTTTTCTTCCACATGTTAGCGTTCAATATTGTTAGATTTTCTACTTAATTTAATATAATCAAGGAGTGAGTGTTGCTACTGTTTAAATATTGATAGAAAACCAAACACGACTGGATTGAGGTGACAAAGCATTTGCATTCGATAACACTCTGTAACCTCTCTATGGATGAACAGTATTGCTGTGTTGACATCTGAGGACTTTGGACTGCAAATGGTCAGCTGCAATTGCCAAAAAGTAATAAAAAATAATGAAACCAGGAAAACTGAAGTTCCCACCAAGCTTATAGAAAAAAAAACATGTGACTGCCATGTGAGCTAAAGCAGAAAGATTTCCAGAGTTGTCAGATATATGCTAGGTTCAAAGAAATTAAGATGATCAAAGAGAGCTGTGTCATGGGAACTGCACAAGCCAAAACAGTAAGACCCCCTCCCCACCCCCTTCAGCAAACAGAGAAAAACTATAGCTGTAATGCTGCTGTATTGATCTGACTGATTATATTTTACTACTCTGCTTTCTTCAAACCTTGGTTGTTCTACATTGTTTTAATAGCTCAGTAGTGAGTATCAGAAAGGGTGTAATCTCCCTCAAGGTCTCCTGCCTCCACAAGCATGTCTCATTTCGTCAAAACACTTCTACGCAGTGTGTTAACACCCAGGGAAAGCAAGCATCAAACCAACCATTCCAGCTGCGGGATTGATTTGTTACCTGTGGTTGCTTTTGCTTAGGCTGGAACATTGATTTTTTTTTATACCCAAGTCAAATATTGGAAGCAGGGGGGTACAAAAGAACTGATTAGTACTTTCAGTCAGTAGAACATGACCCATACTCCACAAAAGAAAGCCTGTCCTCCAAAAGGTATATGGAGTTGTATTCTCAACCTTGAACATTGAAAATACTGTCTAGGAATGCATTTAAGGTTCAGATAAACAGAGGAATTATAAATTACATGTTGATTATTTACACTGATTTTATTATTAAGTAAACTCAGCATTAATTTATTTTAAGTAATGCCTAAAATAGGATAATGTGTAAGTATGTGCAATGTAAACTTTACGTGAAGACAGTAAAACTGCACTGATGGAGACACTCTGTGAATCATTCAAAAAGTTCATTCTATTTGGATGAAGAAGCTCTTGGTTGCGTTGCATTAGGTAGACTGGGAAACTGAGGAAACCAGTGAAGACCAAAAATGGGGAAATTATAATATAGACATGCATAATATAGGAAAGACAACTACATAATGAGTGTTTGGATATGCCGTTGAGCACTGCTGGATAAACTGAGGAAATGGACAGTGCATCATACCACCCAGGTACTGGCTAGACAAGGCTAACTCTAAGTGGTGTCAGAGCAATAAAGGGACTTGCGAAGGAAGTCGAATTTAAGCCAAAAGTCACTTTGAAGTAGCTACAGATTTCAGTGGCTCAGGCTGGAGGTGAAGGTGCACCTCCATTCAACAATAGTTCTGAATACACCTGGCCTGTATGGGAGGGTGGCAAGAAAGTTTACCAAAATGCAGTAGAGCAGGGATGTCCAAACTGGTCCTGGAGTGTCCAGCACAGCTGGTTCATCTAATCTCTTTATTGTGTTTATGGACCAGATTTGGGCATCCCTGCTCTACTGCTTTCTGGTACACTTTCTTGCCAATCTCCCATACAGGCCAGGTGTATTCGGAACTCTTGATATTGTTGACTGGGGATAAGTTATCAATATCAATAAGGTTTTACTGTCAGCAACCTGGTTTTCCTCAAGAACTGGGCATTTTGTTAAAATTGAGGGAAAGTTCTTGAATGATCTTGTAAGGCTCCTTGAACCTATTCCAGTACCAAGTGCCAAATATTTGGTCTTGTAAAAGAATATTTAAGTTGTTTGAGGCTTGATCACTGCATCTGTAGCATGCGACTGATTATCACAGACAATAGTTTTCATCTGCTTAGAGAAGAACAGAAAACCGCTGACTCAGACCTCTTATAACCAAAGCCAATGTGCACGTGCTTGGAGTCAACCGTTCTTCAGCTCTTTGTACTAAGCGCAGGGGAAACCTGCTTAAATTATTGTCTGTTGTAATCAGCCATATGCTGCAGATAAGGCAGATGGAGATTAGGTTGGAAAAAATCTGGAGTACTCCTTAAAGCTCAGAATAACAAATGTTAATTTTGGGTTTTGAATGAAGCTCTAAAGTGTTCTTTGGGTTCTTTAAACACACATCCAAGTGATTCTTCTCTGTAAAAGGGTGTGAAGGAGAAGTGCTTTTTAAACTAGTCTTAGTATCAGCAATTATGTCACAGTTATTTATTTTTTTTATTCGTATGGAGTTGCGTATGGATGTTGAGTATGTATATTTGAGGACGCCATTCAACATGAAAATACACTTGCAGTGCACATTCATTCATAAAATAAGTGTTGACACAATGTATGTATAACTGGAATGACTGTGTTTTGTAGGCTACTGTGTAGCTTAAATTAAAAAAATCAAATCAGAGTGATAGTAGGCAAATTCCCGATTTCTACTTTCATCTGCAAATGACTCTTACTGCATTACTTCCATGTTAGTGGCTTCCATGCACAGTTTGAAGTCTGTCTGCTGCTGCTGTTTACTAGGTATGATTTGTACATTTCAGATCAGCGATGAGGAGCAAGGTTATGACCTGGACCTCTTCTGCATACCAAAGCACTACGCTGCTGACCTGGAACGTGTCTATATTCCACATGGGCTCATCTTGGACAGGTACTTTCTTAACTTTGGATTTAAATCTTGCCAAAGCTCAAATCTCAGTCACAGAGAGCTTAAGTCAACAGCATGAGAATTTTTAGATATGAGATTAAGTGGTCTTTTTTTTGCATCAAATGTGTTGTCTGTAGAGCAGTGGAAAATGATACTGTGCAGGCTTTTAGACTAAGCCAATCTGACCTCATCATTGCAGGACTGAGCGGCTGGCCAGAGAGATCATGAAGGATATGGGGGGGCACCATATTGTGGCCCTTTGTGTACTGAAAGGAGGCTACAAGTTCTTTGCAGACCTTCTAGACTACATCAAAGCCCTAAACCGCAATAGTGACCGCTCCATTCCAATGACTGTGGACTTCATACGCCTTAAGAGCTACCAGGTAAAATAAATAGACTTATACATTCACATGTCCTATAATTTTTTTTTAGAAAAAAAAAAATAGCTCGGATGACATGGTCTTTTTTTATTTCTAACTTTTTGCATATTAATATGTTGTTTGTTTGTTGTACATGTAGATAACAGGGCTTTTTTATTATTTTCTGAATCAGCAAAACTTCAGAGACTGCAATGAAACAGACCTTTCATGAAAAATGTGTTAGCAAGTGTGATTGAGGTCAATTCTGTAATGTCAGCGTACACAATATCATGGCTAGATCAGAGTTTAACCCTCCACCGAAAGTTCATCCAAAGAGAGAACAAGTATTTTAATGCTTAATTAATTTTTTTTATTTATTTTTTTTGGGGGGGAGGTGTTCTGTTTAATACAGTGCAAAGTCATACTATACACTTTGTCAATAATATATTTTTTCTATTACCTTTCTGTCTGTTCATATGAAGGGATTACTCACCTCTTCAACTTTTTTTTTTTTTTTCTGTGGGGTTACAGAATGACCAGTCTACAGGTGAAATTAAAGTCATTGGTGGAGATGATCTGTCCACACTCACAGGGAAGGTAATTATCCTCCTGGAGCAAAAAAGACTGGTCAGAAATGTGCTACATTTTTAATATTTGGCATTCAGTGATTTAAAAAATTCACTAATTGAATTCAGATTTGGCAGTTAGTAGTTTTCATTTAGTAGTATTTAGTAATATCATGGTGTTTTTTTCCTTCTTTTTTCAATACATCATTGAAGAATGTCTTGATTGTGGAGGTATGCCTTTTTCTACATATTACTCTACTTGACTAAAGACTTCCTAAATTACTCAAACTTATGCTCATTCCTAAAAGCTTTTTTCTTTTAATGTTCAAGGACATAATTGATACTGGGAAGACAATGAAGACGCTGTTAGAACTCCTCAAGCAGTACAATCCAAAAATGGTCAAGGTGGCCAGGTAAGGAAATTAAGAGCTTTTTATACATTGTATTTACTGCTGAGGCTGCTTTTTGCTGTCTTTTTATTTAGGCTCATTTTATCAGTACATTTGAGGTGGTACTATGAACAGGGTCTTTACCTTAAATTTAAAAAGCCACAGTTTATCTAAAAGACCCCTGTTAGACTTCTCACTGTATGCCAGCCACTACAATGAACAGCATACCTGATTTAATTTAAGGAAGTATTGACTGGAGAAAGTAGACTGAATGGTGACTGTAATTACTGGTTTAATTTGGAAATGGTCACAATGACACACTAGGAGTTAATCATAATGTACCTTTTTAAAAATGTAAACAATGTGTAATGCTTATATAAATTACTTGATTTTTTCCCCCCAGATCCCCTTTTTTCTCTAGACTTTTGCACAGTGCTATATATGTTGGAGTACGCTCACTGTGAAAATGTGATGACCCAAAATAGCATTGTCTATCCACTTATTTTGTAAACAATTATTTAAATACTGCAAAAAGTATTTTTGGTAGTTACTAAGTCTATTAATGTCAGTTAGTGGATACTTCCTTCATGAGTATAAACGCCCAAAATTGGAAAAAGTACATTAAAAGCTGCAATTGATTTATCACTTTTGTTTGTACAGTTTGCTTGTGAAGAGGACACCAAGGAGCGTTGGATACAGGCCAGACTGTAAGTTGACCTACAGTATACACATAAGGAAGCATATACTTAGTAGAAAGTCATATTTACTGAAAAGTAAAACAGAAACTGGAAAACCGTGCATAACAGAAACTGGTGTTCTGCAATGTTAGCATGGAGCCATTAATTACATACAATTTTGCCGTATGCTTTCGGGCCATCCTGTTTTAAAGGATGGTTTCTAGAGTGATTAAGAGTGTAAGCACTAGTGCATTCATCATAATAGTAGCAAACTAAGTGGAACATCAAGTCATTATTTGACAGGACATCTTTTCCACACTCATTGCTTTTTTCCAGTTGTAGGATTTGAAGTCCCTGACAAATTTGTGGTGGGGTACGCGCTAGATTACAACGAGTACTTTAGAGATTTAAATGTAAGTCTCCATTTCACAACGACATGAAAATTCACTTTATTTACTGAACAAGCATGTTAACCATGTTACACTTGCTAATGTTTTTTTCCCAACTTGTTTTGCAGCATATCTGCGTCATCAGCGAAACGGGAAAGGAGAAGTACAAAGCGTGAGGTGGCCTGCACCTCCCCCTTTTAGCTGTGTATCATTTTTACTGAAGTCCATTTTATATTTTATCTGGTTTGTAACCTTTGAGAGTGCAGCTCACCACAGATACAGGTCCTCCTCTCAGGGTCTCTGGTGACTTGCAGAAGGTGTGCTAATGGAATACCTCATATCTACTCATCCTTTCTTTAGCCACCACTGGCTAACACATTAGTGACCACGAGCATTTTTCATCTGAATCAAAAAAGCTTTCAGGTTTGAATGACTGAAACGAGGGCTAAAATGTGTTTAATTTATTGCATTTGTTGGAATTATTGCAAGACATTGTTAAATATTAATTTAATTTAGAAACATTACAGAGCACCTTGCCAAACAATTCAGTAATCTGTCCTCCTTAGCAGGCTCATGCTCAGCTGAACAAACGTGCTTCCTTTTGCCAGTAATAATGTGATTTATATGGAAAGGTTGGGCAGAAAGGAACTTGAATATGAAAAATATATTTAATGACAAATTTACCCTTTTATTTGTACAAACTGTAAATTAAATTGTTACTTGTTATGTCCTCTTGTTGCAGTTTAGTAGCAATACTGCTGCTCAAGTATATTTGACAATTTTATGTGAAGGGGGAGGTGTTGTGGTGCCTTATATGCTAAGTCATATAGCCACAATAATAATCAGACCCATACAGCTGCTGTAACAAAACACTGCCTGATATGCCTGAAGGAAACAATCTCAATTTAGTAGTTTATAAATGAGCCTTATAGGTTGATATGCTTGTCCCTCTGATTTATTTTAAGTAGTTTTGAGAAGGTGGGTGAACTTTAGCTTGGTGATCTCCTTGCTCCAAAACATCTGAACATGATGATCAATCTGTAAGTGGATGTTTGTTCTACAACTGTATACCCACTTCATCGATTACTGTTATTCAAGCAGCATCCCAATTCTAATTTGGCACTGCAGAGTAGGTAATTTGATCATGTAGTGGACCACTGTATCAGACTAGAAGATAATGTATTGCTTTGAATGTAATAACATGGTATTTAATGTCTTAACTTGGATTTTAAAGAGCATGTGTATGTCAACAATCAGTTTATGTTCAAATCAAGGCTCTTAGCAGCTCTTAAGGGCAATCACTGACTCACAACTGTAGTTTTGCTGACCATTGGTCATATGGTGCCCAGATGGTACAAGGCAGTGTTAAATGCAGTCAACCCTGATTCCATTTCTGAATTTCTATTATGGGTTCACAACTGTGTGTGATGCCTCTGACCCATGAACACATCAATCACAAATAATGTTGCCCTATGTTGACAGGTCTTGAATAAAATTCAAGTATAAAAGTTTGTCTGCCCGTATGTAATTACTGATCATTCTTAAAGGAAATATTGCAGAGTACATATAGTACACTCTTTTAGAATTAAAAACAATAGTTTGATGTTTAATCTTCATTAATATACATATTATTAAGCACAACAGACAAGAAAATGTTCTCCCAAAACTAAAGATTTATAGGATCAATTCAAATGTGGTCTCCAGACAGACTATGCTGTCAGGCCTTACTAGAGCAGAACAGTAACACTGGATACCACAACAAACAACTCCAGTATTGATGTGCTGCTATAACACGGCTCACCAACATCCCTCATGGCGTGTTACTATAGCGGTGTTCCAAGTTGATAAGAAAGCAGACAGTGCTAGAGTTTTACCAGCAGCTCCTCGTGATCTGCATCTCCGTTACAACTACATATCATGACGTGCTGCTAGTAAAGCTACCAGCCAGACAATACATTCATAGAAAAGTCTCTGGCACACATTTAGACATTTGTCTGTGACATCCTTGCCCTTCAGTGTAGTTTAACTTGTTTTGTCTTACCAAAAGGTAGTGATACAGCAGAGTCCGAAGCTGCCCCTATTAACAAGAACAAGCCACTGTTCAACGGTCACAAGACCTTAACAACATTGAACATGTTGGGGAATTCTGGAAAAGGTTAATGGTGGAATATACTCTAAGATCTGAACACATTCTGAGGTGGAAAATGTGGATTCTGCAGATGCTAGCATTCAGAATGTGAGTACGGTGGTATTGAGACAGTAACTAAACTTGGGGATCCTGTATCTATTAAGGATGCAGTGAAATGGTAATGCTGGGCTGATGCCAGTAGCCCAGTGTCACCTTAACATTCTGCTACTCCTCAAACCAATAACTATACATAAAATTGTATCAAATACATTCTGATACTGATTACAAGGTAAACTAATAAATTCAGATTAACAAAGTGTAAAAAATATCAAGATTTGTTTGGTTTGTAAAAACAAAGTAGGCCTATTTGATATTTTGTGAGCTGGTATAGAGAACACAGGTTTGCTTCCAGATTTCATGGCTCCAGCCAATCAGCAGCAGCCTAAGACTGTAAAGTGATCATTTGTCCTGTGTGAATACACCACAACACACAGGGTAAACAGCTTTTTTTTTTTCTCTCTCTGCATTTCACTCATTCACCAAGTGAAGAAGCGAGCAGCCAGGAACACAGGGACCAGTATGTGGGGACAGTAACTTGCTCAAGTGCACCTGAGAAGGGCCACTAGCAGTCCATGCAACATTTTGATCAAAGGGTCAACTCCCTAACCACTAGAACACCAGCAGCCCCCACATTTGGCATGTGGCCAAATTTGGCGTCTGATGATATTAGATAAATGCACAATGTTCAGATTTCTGATTTATTTTCAAATCAGCCAGAAACTGATTCCAAAGCAATGAAACGGAGGCACTGATAACCTGTGCCTCTACATTCAGAAGGAAATCAATGAAAATCTTGTGACGTTTGAGCGCCCCCTATAGGAGGCTGAAGGGGCTACAGAGGGCAAGGTGGGGGTAACCTGCGAGGTAGGCCTCAGACTTTCCAATAGAAAGAGGGTTCCCTGAAATAAAAAAATACAAAAATCTCTTACACAGTAAAATCATAATTTTACTGACTCTGAAAATACATGTATAGTTCAACTCGCAGTAGGAGCAGCTGAATGTAAGCGTACTTACAGTTGTTACATTACTTTTACCCAGCTCGTGTATTTTTAATTATCTGAATTACTTCTGAGGAATAAAGTACATGCAGTGAGGCGAGCAGCAGTAGAAACAGAAGCAGAAATAAGTGAAAGACTGATGACGCAGCAGCCATCTGCACACTGGGGACATGACCAAACACATCCTCGTTTCTAAACGTCAAAGTGTAGTTACAGCAACGTCCTACCAAACACAGCAACTAAACTGCATTTACCTCACATTTATAAAACTGCTTTGAACGGGGCCATAACATATTTAAATACCCACCTAAACTGAATAGATAATTAACATTGCCGTTTCTTTCTTATTTATCTTTCAAAATCGTTCGTTGCTGTGAGTCAAACACAAACTACACGATCAACATGCCTGTACATGCCGGTGCTGACAGACCAATCAACAATACTGTCAACCCAGGAAAGTGTCTCCAGTCTTTTATTGGACTAATGTGGAGATATCTCAAGCCTAGACACAAATACAGATATATTATCGCAGACTGGCGTGATACGTTTTTGCCATCGATTAGAATTTTCCGAGATTGTCCCTAATATGGCCCCTATAGGCTGTTAGCTCAGACTGACAAAAGCACACACCGGGAGAAACTCCTCTCACTGTAAATGAACCGGACAACCACACGGATTGGTGCTGGTCTCCCTTAAAGTCACGTTAAAATAAACATTCTGGGAAGTTTTATTTTACCACAGCTCTCCTGTTTTCTAGCAAACTTTTTTTTAAGTGTCCGAGACGTTAGAAAGTGGTCTGGCAGGTTGGAGCTCTCGGACTCGGTGAGTCTGAACTTAAAGCTGCTCCGCTCCGAGCGTCCCCGGCTGAACCAAAACACACTGACAGCGCGAGACCCGGGCAAAAAAATCACCAAAAATATTACCTCGAAAATCCCAAAACTCACCTCCAGTTCAATCGAAAATGGCGCCGAAACGTAAAAAAAGTCCGAAATTTCATTGTACGGTCTCCTGCAAAGCTTTGTGGGAGCGCTGAGGGAGGAGGAGGAGGAGGAGAGCAGGAGCAGCAGCGTGGCACCACCAGCCCAGCTTTTCTCTCTCTCTCTCTCTCTCTCTCTCTCTCTCTCTCTCTCTCTCTCTCTCTCTCTCTCTCTCTCTCCCTCTCTCTC
>JBBPCW010000031.1:1845807-1866395 GCA_037974425.1 Phenacogrammus interruptus | reverse complement strand
CTCTCTCTCTCTCTCTCTCTCTCTCTCTCTCTCTCTCTCTCTCTCTCTCTCTCTATCTATCTCTCTCTCTCTCTCAGACCCACAAAACAGCAGCTCCACACACTCAGCAACTCCTCACACAGCAACTCCTCTTACACACACAGCCTCTCCTCACTCACACAGCAACTCTTCACTCACACACAGCCGCTCCTCACATACACAGCACCTCCTCATACATAGCATCTCCACACACAAACAACAGTTAGTTGCTGGAGGGGGCCAATTTTTAAAAAAATAGTTTTACACGACTGCAAGCCTTTAAAAGACACATCTAATCTATTGTATGTAATATTAATATAATGTACTTGTATGATAATAATTTTTTCGAATACTTTTTAAACTTTTTGAATATGATGTGCTACAGATTTGTTATGTGGGGTTTTGATGACACACAGCTAATAAAGTATATTAATTGATTATGCTTTGTTAGACTTCTAAGCATATGTAATTTATTCATCACAATTCTATCCATACAGTATTACTGTGGCTTATGCTCTGTAAGAGGCCCTATCCAAAATAGCGCAGCCACAAAAAAAACAGGAACTATTAGGTGCACGTTTCAGTCAGCCCAGTCAGAGAATGTCATTTGGACAGCTTTTAAGGATGTTTACCACTCCGTTATCTCAGTTTAGTGTTCCCAGCGATAAAGTGTGGCATCTTTCAGGGGATTCCCGCCGTCCAGTGAATTCTCTTTGCTGGGGCACAGGCCTGCATTAACATCGCCTGACCTGAGTGATGACCTTGCATTCGTCCTAGCTCAATAACTTGTGTCTCTCATTAGGAATAGAGAAAAGAAACTTTGTCTGCTGACAGACAGCAGACCGTGAAGTGAGTTGTACATAAACATGTGACTCGTCAATTAGGCGTAAGACAGTGAGCTCTGTGTAGAGGTGGCATTATGCAAAGTTGGATTGATGCAGGAGAAACCGTGTTGTGTGAGGTTTTTCCAGAGGTGCAGACAAGGAAAAGTTTATAGTGACATTGGGACCTTTCATCTCTTTCATCTTTATACCATTAAGCAGAAACACACCAGCACATATGACTTCAGCAGCCGCTCCACCTGAGTTCTCTTGTGTGTGACTGGGGCAGTGTGGTTTCACTTCTGTAGCAGCATTGCATGTTCATATCTGTCATTTAAGGCTGATGACATACCTATAGATCCAGCAGAATATGCAAATACTTTACCCTTTTCCTGAGCCACTTGATTCTGTCCTAGTCCAGTCATATCAGGTCATTTTCATTTGCATAAAAAACATTCATAAGAAGGCTGAATTTGAGCAAATTGGACAGATTCAGCATTAACACTGACAAAATTGTATTACACATACACATTAGCTTAAGATTTTTTGTCTATAACATTCATCTACTCTAAGTGCAGCTTTAATTTTTATAAAATCTAAAAAATTTCTGAATTCATGCAAGCTGAGGAAAAGCGCACTAGGTGTGCACTAAATGTGTGGAAACTAGAATACTACTGAGCAAATGTAACATCTTTAATGTCAAAACAACAAAAATACTAAACTAGTTGCAGTCGGAGAAAAACTGGACGATGTAACAAGAACAAGAGGATGAATAAGAACTAAGATACAAGAGAAGAGATAAGACAAACCTTTATTAGCCCCACTGGTGGGAAAATTGCAATATGGTGGACATGTATTTGTATACAGTAGTGTAATAGGTCCCTTTCCAATTCTGCAAATATTTTTTGCCCATAATAAAACAGATAGGGCTACAAGAGTTTGGTAGCTCTAGTCTTGAGGTAGGAGTGTGAAAACTAAGCCAGTAGGAGAGGAGAGCTGAACAGGGAGGGTGTCTGCAGAAGGAAAGGTAAGTGCCTAAAAACAGCATGGCTTATCTTTAGGTATATTTATTTGCCTTTCAAAACAGTGAGTTTGAGTAATGTTTAAAACCCAGCAAAAACACAGGGACGAGTTTCTTCATGCCTCTAATTTACATTGCATGTCTGCTTTGACTTAATGTAGCTTTAGCAGCTGGGTTTGCTGGGATGATTACTGTCAGGCCTGCACAAAACAGGAGCAAAACCAGGTCTAGGCCAGCCACTGACCAACCAGGTAGTAAAACACAGCAACATTTTCGACGTGACTCGCTATTTCAGTGGAAATATGCCCACAAGTTTGTATTTTTTTTTATTTCTGAGTCGTGTGTTAACTCCACCAACAAAGAGCTGAAACACAAGCGCGTGTCTCTTCGGGCCGAAAGTGGAGGCGGGCTGACGTGACGTCAAGCCCAACGTCTCTAGGAAGCTGAGTCCAAGTCGTGTCTTCATTGGACGCTCACTTCGAGGGCTCAGTTTGAAAAAAAGCGTAAATCGAGCTGATTGGCTGTCGGCGCCGTCAGTCACGGGTTAGAAACCGAAGGGGCGGGAATGCTTGGTTGAGGCTGGTTTGTCCACTGCAGCGTCCAGGATTGATAAACACAAATTTGACTGAGTGAAATATGGTTGATGCAACTCCTTTACTTGCTCCGTTAACTTGAAGTCCACGCAGGAGACCCAGAAGATTGGAGGCGTCTGAAAACAGCTGCTCATCAAATTGCTTGTTTAGCTGTTTAGCTTTCCAGGCTAACCCAGCGGCAGCAGAGCCACTAGCAGGCTAATTAGCTCGGAAGCTAGTTTCCCTTCCTGAGGATGGCCAGCTGAATAGTCCCGGCCTCAGAAAATAGCTCTCCTTATTTTTGTTCCGCACTAATATTGACTGTGGAAGTCCTGGGAGCAGACTTCAGACTTTAGCTCTTCTAGGTTTTGCTCTGCTCGAGAGCCTCCCGCCACTGCTCGTGTATGGAGACTTGTTGGATTGTGCCAGCTCCTTTTTCTTGACTGGATTTGTTGTTACTCAGCCTACGGGGGTGTTGAGCTAAGCTAACGAGGCACGCTGTTGGACGGGCTATGCATGGGACTGAGTCCTCTAAAAGTTGGATAGCCAGCTAACGTAGCGTGGAGCATCCGACCGAGCTCAGTCTCCAGAGCTGAGGGATGGGTGACGGTGCGTTTATAGTCGTGCTGTGTCGGTTTAGTTTGGGCCGACTGATGCTTTGGCCATGCATGTAGGCTTATTTTGGTTTTCAACGTCAGGAGTCTAATCTGACCCAACACCTAAGAGATGAGCACATATGTCTGACTTCCACCATTGACCTGGTTCGTCCACCCCAAGACTTACCAACGATGTAGCTTTCTGGCAGACGTGTGAAAACTTGAGGACGACAGTAGCTACGATGAACAATCCAGGAATTATGTCGCAGGAGAAGATGGAGCTGGACCTCGAAATTCCCTCCTCGCTTGTTCAAAGCGATGGGCACTTGAGGAGATCCAACAGCGAGCCAATGATAAATGGATTAAGGTTCATAAGAAGTCCTGTTTCTATGATGTGAAATTGCTTGCAAGTTGCACCTTTTGTTTAGAGCAGCGTTTCCCCAATCCTGATCTTGGCGGCACACTACCCTACTTTTTGTGCTCCCAACATACCCGATCTAACTAATCAGCTCGCCAGCAGCCCATTACTGAATTGTAGTGTGTGCTAAAGCAGAGAAAGTACTAAAATGTACAGGATCATGGTTGGGAAACACTGTTTTAGAGCACCCTCTTCACAGAGCATACAGAAACCTTGCATGACTGGTACAGCCATGGTCTTGATGCTAGAGTATGGGTTCACAGTCATGCTAGAAAAAAAAACAAATGGAGTCAACAGGGCCACCAGTCTTTAAAGCACAGACTGTGCTGGTAGTATAAAACTCACACACTGACTTAGCAAAGAAATGCTAAAATACTGTAATTGTCTTGGCATTTGCATTAACTTTCATTGGCTGGCAGTGTGTAATTTGTGCCTATTTATTTTTTTTGTTCCAGTGACTGCTCACAAGTTTTCCAGAGAGAAGTTCTACGCAGCCGGAGAAACAGCACAACTCTTGTTAATCGACCAAACATGGTATGTAATTGTGCTCTCCAGTAATGTCTGGTATTGGGTTTTTGTGCAGATTTTTTTATTCCTGTGAATGTACCATGCTTTTTTAAAATTTGTCGTACTTTTATTCAGGTTCCGTCCTCCCCGGTTCGCGTTCCTAGCACTAGGCTTCAAAGGATCAAACAGGTAAAGTGACTGTGTTGGGGGAGACACGTACAAATACAAAAAGCATATTAAACTTTTTTTTTTTTACGAGTCTGTACTAAATAGATGTTTTTTGTTGGTTTTTTTTGGATGAATAAACTCAAATTGTAGGTTTGGTGCATCTCTAACTTGTTAAAATGTAGTTAACATAAGACCATTTTGGTCTTACCTTTGGTCTTACCTTTACCTTTGTATTTTAAAAAGTACAGTTCATTTTGATTAAACTGCTCAATTAAATGTGATGCCGGTGTTTCTTTGTAGGAGGAGGGGGTTGATGTAATGAATAGAGAAACGGCTCATGAACGGTAAGTAGCTAACACTACGGACACTTTACTTCATGAAGAGTGACTAAAATGTTCAACCAGTTGCTGGTTTTATGAAATGTCAATACAGTAGTGAAAATTTTTAGTTCTCTGACCAACAGGCATCTGTAGTCTTGCCTTTTATTTCTATTTCTAAGTGAAGACATTGATATTCTATTATTCAAAACAGGGACTTTTGCTGTGTTTTTCTGATTTATGTCAGTGGTGACAATTTCATGCTAACCAACCACCTGTTGCCCCCCAATCTAGGGAGGTACAGGCAGCCATGCAGATGAGTCAGTCATGGGAAGAGAGTCTTAGTCTGGTAAGACTTGCCATATGTATTTATTCCTCACAAGACGCATGTACTTATGACCTTGTTTTTTAGAACCAGAGGTAAATTTTTAATTTGTATGTGAACTACATAAGATGTGATTTAAGGCTCTGGTTGCATGCAGTGGCTTTACAGCTGCAACACTTCTGCTTCTCCTCCCTTGAGATGGTGGATATGTAAGAAAACGCATGCTAAAGTAAATCTAATGGAGTTAACAGGGCCACCAGTCTCTCAAGAACAGACTGTGTCGGTAGTATAATACTCCAACAGTTAATTACTTAAGCTTTCATGCTAATTGTCAATTTTGAAGTGATGGATGTTACCAGTGAATTGAAAAGGTGTGGTTTGTTACTGCAGAGTGACAATGACTTTGAGAAGTCGTCATCATCATCATCCCCAAAACGCATAGATTTTGTGCCTGTGTCTCCAGCTCCATCCCCCACCAGAGGAATTGGGAAGAAGGTTAGTATAGTCTCATATACAAATATGTCTGCAGTCCAAAATTCAGTGTATGTTGTTCAAGCTAAATTAATAATTCAAAATACTCCTCTCTCGAATGAGCAGCAGTGCTTCTCTCCATCTCTACAAATCTTGGTGAGCAGTAATGGTCTTAATCCTAGCCCTATACCCAGCCCAACACGACGCTTTAGGTGAGCTGCAGCCTATATTTACGTCTTTTATATACTAGTCCTTTTCAGATATGATTCATGAATTTTCAGTTCACTCTCTGTGTGTGTTCAGCAGGAGGAGTCAGAGCCCAATTAATTGCATTAGACCCAGCATATTGGGCCCAATCAAACGTAAAGGTGAAGGAGCATATATAAAAGATCTCCTCGTTCCCATGTTGTGCATTTATGAACACAGGACAGTGAAATGACTTTGTGTTGGTCACAAGTTTCAGGTGAAATGGAACCAGAAAGTCAGCCCAAGAGACTTTTCCAGGGTACCACTAACATGCTGTCCACAGAGACTTCCCACCTACCAGAACTCAGCTCCTGGTGAGTCACTGCATGGGGTTGTATTTGGCATAACGGTGTCTGATCACACACGCTGTGTACTGTGATTGGAGTAGCAAAGCAATTGTTCAAATCTGGGGCTGCCCAACTATGCCTGTGATCATATTACCGACAGAAAAAAATCTTTTTTTTTTTGGGGGGGGGGGGGGTGAACTGCGGTCTTACTGTGGTCTTACTGTGGTCTTACTGTAATGTTAAATTTGGGTTCTCTGATAAAATGCTATAAATTTGTACCTAAAAAAATCACTGTCCTTCTCATGCTTCCTTTGTCATTGGCTGTCACTGGGTTATTTTGTGTAGTTTGTTGTTACTTTATGATCCTTAATCTGATTCTCTCATTAGTTTGTCTTCAGATCTGCTGGATGGAAGCCTCAGCAGTGTTGGCTCCTCCTCAGGCTCTCCTGCTAAGATGGAGGGAGTCTCACCCTCTTCCAGCAACTCACCCTTTACCCCCCTCCAGGATCTCTCCCCAAAGTGAGCATGCATCAGAGACCTGTTACACGGAGGTTAGAGGACAAGAGCGTCCATTAGGGCCCTCTGCACATTTGAGCTTCTGTTCCTATGCCTTCCCACCCTTGCTTTTGATCTGGTCTTCGAGTTCTCATGGGATTTGCTTTCCAGTGGGACAGTGTAAGCGGATGGGTGTCTGTATTTAAGGAAACCAAAGCCCTGCATATAATCTTTGTGTGGACAGTACCATCAGGGTGATGAGCAGGGACGAAGACTGGATGTTTGCACCAGCTGCTATAAAAGGATGTAATATGTGGTGCGTAGCTCCATAACTAAGCAAACAGCCTTCCAGAGCCCTGCTGTTTCCATGTGACTGTGTTACTGTAGTTTCTTATTAAAGGAATGCCACCATGAGCATATGGCTGTTAGAGAGTGAAGTGTTCACTCTCATGGCAGTACCGTTGGCTTGCCTGTGGTCTGTATCCAAGATTATTACAATAGGTCTTTAATTTGCGTCAGCAGATTGCCAACAGGTGTTTTGTGAAATAATTTAACTTATTTTTGTTCCTGCATTGTTTTTCTTTGTAAGTATGTACATAAAATGTGATAGTTATTAGCTTTTCATTTATAATCTGCAAGTGAATGTATGCAGAGTTAACTGACAGTTTGGCCCCTTGTGGAGTTTTGAGTGGTGCAATTGCACTTGCACATGTTTGTAACCTCCTGAAGTGTTTCTGCCTCTGAGTGCTCAACTATGTAAAGATTGTCCTCTCTTGATATTCATGTAGATGAAGTGAATGGGCAATAACTCTCCCTTCATCTACATGAGAATATTCATCATGCTTGGCGTTTTTCTTTTTTTTTTTTTTTTTTTTTTAAATGGCATCCACGGTTGTCATTAGCTATTTGGGTATTGGAATGAATGTTTGTAGAATGCAATATATAGGGGGTCGGTCACCACTAAATCCAGGATTCTAACACTACAGCACATTTTCTGCAGCCTGTGTTGCATTGTCTTCAGGTATACTATCCTAGGACATGGTTTTTCCTCCTTATAGCTTTAGAGAAGTTCTGGAGAAGCTAAACTGTGACTGTAGTGCATTTTACTACCCTTTAAGCACTCAGTGGCTTCATCCTGTTTCATTTGCCTTTAGAATATTGCACTGTGATGGTGCCCTCCTTGAAAGAATTAAAGGGATTTTATTTGTTCTATGCCTTTTGATTGGGTAGACTACTGCAAGGCACTGCGAAAGGAGATCAAATCCAGAAGCAGGTTAGATCAAGGGAAGATTGGAAATAGGTGCTGTTAGACATTGAAACATGCATCAGCGTTAATTAAATCTCATAAAGAAAAGGATTGTTGCTTTAGAGGAAAAGGTCTACTGATTCATTAGTGTGCCATTAAAGGTATGTATATAAGAGATGTAAAATTGTGCTTGTGTAAGTTGTTAATTTAGGATTTAGTTATTTTAGTCATTTTGTAAATGGTTTTATAAATGAGTTTCATTTGGAAAACAAAAATGGCTTTATTTCCTCAGAGCATGCTATGATGCATCCTAAATCCAATTTTATTTGCAAACAAGGAAGCGATTGTATCCTATATTTTTGTTGAAGTGAAGAGTGTGACTTTATCCCCATGTAAGAAAAGTGACAGACAAAATTTTGATGTATAGCTTTTCTTTGAATGTCTCTTTAAGAAACAAAGCAGTAGGTGGGTCCTGTATGTCCCCTTTCTGTTCTGTATAGGTGAATGAAGTGTTTGTGGTTTGCTTTAGATTTTGTTTTTGTCCTGTGGACTTGTCTGAGCTTTTATTTAATTTACACTGTCCTCTAGGCTCAGAGTACTTTTAAAGGCGTGACCCTAAGTTTGTGTGTTGGCGTTTTGACGAATGAGTGGAGTGCTTACATGATTTAATCTTTGTGCTCTGCTCTAAATGGACAAAAACAATCTTGTCACCTTCATATCAGTGATCTTCAGATTACAAAATAAATTATTTGTCCTACAATTAAGTTTTGGTTCGTTTTCTAAAGAGTGCAGTAGATGTAAGGGTTTCATGTTTACATGCATCAATACATAAAAACAAAGTTTGCCCAGATGAACTAAACAGTGGCACTGCATTGATCCACTGTAGATTATATTTCAATTAGACTGAGATGCTGGATACACTTTTGAGACTTTAAAAGTTACCTGGAAATTGAAAGTATCTATTCTGTTGTCACTGTGATACTGATTCCTTGAGATCGTCACACATTCAGGTTGTTCATGGTTTGAAACAACCTTAGGAAAATGGTGGGGACTCATGCAAGTTACTCAAAAGTTTTGTTTTGAGTGTAAATATACTACTGACATTTAAGCTCCCAACAAATCCTGCTGGTCATCCTGTCATGTGGCACATGTTCAAATAAGCACTTTAAAAATCAACTTTTTCTGTATATGTCTACTAATAGATCTACTGTACAAGACAATGAAAACCATGGAGACAAATATGTGTCATGGTGAAATGTGAAGACTTCTCAACAAATGACCTGCATGTTCATTATTACATGGTTCATTTTGTTCTCTTTGAGATGGCAAACAAAACAGACACAAAAGATATGAAGTAAAACACATTTAATTTAACGTATCCTTGTGGTTCTACACACAATCCCACCCGCCTCCCCTGATAATCAGCTTGGCTCAGTTGCCAGCTCAGTCAGTATTTGTACATCAAGAGCGCCTCCCTCGCTCTCTTTGCATCTTCATTGGATCTAAAAGTTTGTAATGTCGTTGAAGCAGTTAGTTCCTGTTAAGAGGGTAGCTTGTTTTTTTTCAGCACGCTCACCCCTATCTTCTTGCAACCCTTCTGGTTGTGCAAATGTCTATTTCCCCTCTTCTTCTCAGTTGCTCTGTCACCCAGCAGCACTTCATGTGCGTAGGATAACCATTGTAAGAAGACCTGCGTAACAAGAGCAGTCAATGAACAGTCACTGAAAGGTAATGATGGCTGTAGCACATGACATGAGAGTAATCTATCGATTATTTTGGTGACTGACTTTTTTTTTAAAAAAAAAGGCCAAACAATAAAGACGACCAAAAATAATTTATATAGCACATGACACTAGAAGTGTTTAAATATGATCATAGAGGCATGAAAGCTGATTATTCACATTATGGCAAAACAATGCATGGGTGTGTCCAAGGTACGACTTACCTAAAACATAAGCAGCTACAAGTTTCTTGTTAACACTTAAGTGGAGGTAGACAGGCACTGTGGATTCCTGCTCACCCAGAGTGGGGAGCATGAGGGCAGCCATGCACACCAGGCCCAACAGCACAGTAAGCAGGCTGGGGCCACCTGAAGCTGCACGACTGTCTGTGAAACATTTTCAAAAGACTATTTGCATGGATAAAGGAACTCTGTTCACCTGAATGTCATGAACTTGGCTCTCTAGTGCTCCCCAGTGACAGTTAAGAGAACTGCAGTATTAGAAATACTGACCTGTGTATTTCACACAATTGTGGGACAAAAATAAGTCATAACAGTAATTAAGTTGCAAAATGCCAAACGTTGTTAACTAAATGCTGTTTATTCATATCCTATAATCTGTTAACCATGCCATATTACTGATTCATAAATGCATTAATATGTAGCAATATAATTTCAATCACAAAGATACACATTAAGCAATATTCATAAACTGAAGCCATAACTTTCCTGACTAAAATAAATCTGTGCGAGTGACTCAAGTGACTAGTCAAGAATCTCAGAGTAATAAAGCAGTTTCCGTCTACCTGTCTGGAATGCGGTCTGCTCAAAAAAAACACTGTCTGCCAGCTGTTCCTTCATCCTCCGCTCTTCCTCTTGGGGCCGGGCCTGAGGTTGCTCCTGGGCAGCTGAAGGAAGAAGCGTGGCCATCACCTCCTTCCGACCAAGGGCCTTCCTTTGGCTCTGCTCCGACACCTGGAGCCGGAACTTATCTATCACACCATAGTGGCAGGCCCGCACGTCTCTGTGGCGGATCACGCTGCACAGCATTGGATAAACCAAGAGCACAACAAGGACAGTCAGTCAGCCATGGCACATTCATTGTCTAAAGTTTGCTTCTTTAGTGCAGTGGAGCTACAAACAAATGCAGCTAGTAAGTAATGGAAGTTTATAGTAAACAATTAGCGTCCTACTAACTGCAGACCTGTATCATCCCACACTTACTTCACACGTTTTCATAAAGCAGTCCCAGATGTACTTGTTTATGTAGGTTGACAATGTATGACATCCTGCTATCACAGTGCTTGTGACCATCTTGATGCTAGCATTTATTTATATATGTAAAAAAGTGTCAAAGATTTTAAATGAGCATCTGATATTACTTCTTAAAAGTAATATTACTGAGACACGTGTGTGATAAATGAGGCCTGCGGTTTGCACAGTGCTTACTATTGAGATGTGTGGGGAAATTACATTAAATTACATTAATTTGGTTTTCACCAAACTGTTCCTTTCAGAAACCAAAAGAAAATGTAGTTCTCTGACAGTGAAGTGTGGCTTACATGTCTACGCAGCACTGTGGCTTCACAGCCCCGGTGGCATCCACTACCGCATATTTATTTGGTGCCGTACACAGAACTGAGAAATGAAAATGAACAAAACCTCATAAGTGGACCGTTTGAGCTTTACCAAACGGGAAACGCATATTGCTTGCGTGACAAAATGACAAGACCATTACTCACCTTTAAACTTGAGAGCAAATTCATAGGGGTTGTAGAGTGTGAGCACCTGCTTGTGTGAGGCCTGCTCATCTGCATAGAAAACCAACTCGGTTGGGAACACGAACACCGGAAGTCTTCCTTCCACTAGGTCAGGCTGACGGCTCTGCTGCTGCATTGGCGCACACTGAGCGCACTTCGCCTTCCCTGTAGCGTTTTCCCCAATCTCTCTCCTTCTGGGCTCCAAGGGTGCAAAAGCTCCCTCACACTTCAGCCAGCCTTGCTCTCTCAGCTCCTTTGCGGCATGACGATCAGCACTGAAAAACAAAGGAGGCATTTTCCAAATGACTACAACCAGGATCAGTTTCACAAAAAGGAAACAAGGAAAAAAGGAAAGTGACACACGTGTTTTGGTTTTGTTTGTTCCAGGTTTTGCATGATTAAGAAGTTCGTTATTCACAATTTCCTGCATGACAATATTTTTTTTACTTCCATCTGAGTAAAAAATAAAAAGAAAGGCTGTAAGAAAAATACAAGAGGCATCCTAAGTGGTGGAAAAGGCTGAACAGGGTGGGGTGGGAGAATGTTTTGTGTTTGTTGCTGGTGGTGGTGTTAGTTTCTTCTAAGTAAATGTTCCTGGAATGTTTTGTGTTATAAATCTTTGTACAAGTTGTCTCCAATGAAGTGTACTTTAAAAAATTATGAGCTGTACAATAAAGAGCCACTGCCAGTTCTCCTCAGCCCTGTGTGGTGGCTCCACGTGGCTGGTCATGTGACCTTGTTTACTGAACTCTCTGAAGCCTGAGCTGTTCAGCTCGACCTGCCAGATTCTCATCAACAAACAACAGGGAACAAACTCACATATATGTAGCAGTAAAGTCATAATTATCAGGCTGTTAGAAGACACACAACTGACAAACTACCCAAAAATGAGCAATAACCAACAAGTCTCAGCAGACCAGTGTCTGTGGCCACAAGGTACCAAACATGTCCAGACGCTCAGCTTTCTACTAAACACGGACCACAGTCCTTCTAGGAAATATTACACATAGGAAGATTTCTCAATAACCTATATAATGTATTACAAACATAAGGAAACAGCCCTAAATCCTGTCTATTGGACAGTTTAGTATTTTGACATTTTTAACTTGACTTTTAACTACTTAACTAAAGAATAAGCCCTGATTTGTGAAGCATTTCCTTGATTACTTGGAGATTGCTGTGTAAACATCACTTATTATCTGACATAAATGGTGATTTTCACTTGGTAATCGAGGGAATACTTCACAAAGCAGGGTTTCTGTTATACCATCAGAATGTCAACATTATTTTAATACTACTCTCTACCACAAGCAATAACATATTCCTACCATCTGTCATTGGTAATTCACTGTTCTAAATTACTTATATATTCATAACCCAGCATTTGTGTAGATAGCATAGTTCATAGAGATTTTCTACAGATTTTTATTTAGATTTATTTTGACTTTATTGTTTACTGTCCTTGTCTCTATCCCTTTGCAATCACAACATACGCAATTTCTTCTGGAATCAATAGTTTTCTGATACTGATTCTGATAGCATGCGATTCTGAGCTGACAGGCTAATGTGGGGCCCTGGGCCCCCAGTCACCTGGCCTGTTGTGAAACATCTGCGACAGTAAAAGAAGTAAGATCAGCTACTTTACTGCAGGCGGTGTATCCTAGAGCTAACTGGCTGTATATCAGCTCTCCTGAACTCTGTCTGTGAGAGTAAAGACCGAGGTTAGTGATAAGCCACTCTGAAGACCCTTAAATAAAAAGGATCTGAGCAGTGAGGACCCTGCTCTCCCACTGATCCCCAATCAGCTGTTCGCCCCTAGCGTCACGAAACGATGAGGATGGCAAAACAGCGTTCATCTGATCAACCGGTCTGAGAACAGCTCTAACAAACCTGCCCGTCCTCACAATCGCTTAATTCTCATACTAAATCAGAAACAGAAAATGTTTACCTTTCTCTCGACCGCGATCTCTCAAGCGACGTTTCGTGCGAAAACCCACCCTGTTGTCCCCCTTTCCTTTGTCAATACGCTGCAGGGCGCCCGGTGAATGCTGGGATACAGGAGGACTCCGCCGGAGCCTGCCCATGACGTAATGGCTGTGGGTCCAGGGAGAGTGAACATGCAGTACTTTACTTTTACACTGTTAACCACTCATCACACAGGCCCCAGATCAACCCCAGCACGACCCAGAAATGGTTCACACACAATAATGTCATGGTAGCATGTGGTCTTTTATCAGATCAGACTCACTACAAGCCATGCTAAATGTGTTAATGCTATTCCTACTGCTAGACCATTTTCCTCCCCATACCTCATTATTTAGACCTAAACAAGAACATAAAGCGTGAGGTAATATTTTCAGGAGCGGAATGGTCTACAGCTTGGACCGCTGATGATACATAGAAAGACAGGAACACAAGCAAACAGAAGAAAAAATACACTACAGTGCTACTTCCTCCTTCTATGGTAATTTCCACTATGAGTCGCTCACAGTTAACATGAAAAATATGAGGTCACCTCTTTTTCATATAAGTTCATATAAATCATAAAAAAAAGGTTTTTGAGTGATTTGCGTTCATTAAAGGTATTTGGGAATTTAAAGTATTAATATTTTAGCAAACTCAAATTAAATGAAATGTTACTACTTATGATAAGCCTTTATTAGTGGACAGTATAAAAGTAAGATCAGCAAAAAACAATAGAGTGTAGCAGTGTAGAGGTGCATTCACTCGAGATCATAATTCAAATCACCGTACACTTTAGGCCTGCTGCCTGTAGACGTCCCTCCAGCTCACCACCTCGGTGGGAAAGTGAGCTAAATCCTTGAAAGTGGATCGTGGCTGAAAATGCACCATGTGGAGGTTTCCTAGGCAGGGTAACACCTAACCTTGGACTAAATTGCAGTGTTAATGGAGACCTACATCTGGAAATTCATCTTAGTCTGGTCCTATGCTTAATCAGTGTGGGAAACTGGCCCTGAATATTCAAAAGTATCTAGACTCCACTTCAGATCTATTAGGTCAGCCACTGCAGACATAGGCATTCAATAACTACCCACACAAAGTTTCTCCATGGAAAAATTGGATGCTCTGGGGAAGCTGCACACAAGTCTAAGATCATTATGCCCACTCCCAAGTGTCAGCTAGAGGATTAGACTGTGAAGCAGTGGAACTTCTTTCTGGAGAGTGATTTGGTTCCAGCCAATAACTCTGGGATGAGTTGGGGTATGAACTGGACACCCAACATCAGTAATGCACTTGTGGCTGAAAGTACCCAAAGCATCATAATTGTGTTATAACCTGTAGTGAAACCTTCCCAGAATAGTAGGGACTGTTAGACTCTTGATTTCAAATGAAATGCTGCAGACCTTTGGCCATACAGGAACATTTGGTAAAGAGTGTTGTTCACAGCTGAGTACACACACACACACACACACACATACACCTGATACTTTTACTGATTAATGTGAATGGCTCTTGGTAGGGAGTTGCCCCTGCAATCAGAAGGCTGTGGATTCGAATCCCAGGACTACAAGTGGCACCATCTGAGGTACCCTTGTGTAATGTCCCCACACACTGCTTCCCAGACACACCCCATTGGTGAATGGGTTAAATGCAGAGAAAGAATTTCATATTTTTCAGTGTGTTCCAGCATGACTATAAGGGGCCACTTTAGTGTAATGTGTGATGTTATAGATACTGAACACAAAGCCAGTTGACATTTTTGCCCACACATTTCAGTCCGGCCAAGGGTGGGGTTTTGTTTATGAACGAGTGATCGAAAACGAGCCCAGGCCAAAAAAACTAACATACATACTAATGTTAAAAGTACTAGTACTAGAATGACCTTTCAGTTACATAAAATATATTAATAATGTCATTTTACGATTCTTTAGACACCCGGATCCTCAAAGCAGACAAACTTTCTTTCAGAAACGCGATGCGCGTCAACTTTTTTTTTTCTCACGGGTCGCATGAACACTTGAGTGTATGAAACAGCATCATCTCTAGATTGTAGAAATCTCCTGGACCCCTCAGTTTCTCTCCGACATTCACGGACCCAGAGGGCACGTGCACGCCCGAGCCCGGCGGTGTGTGATCCACGCGTTTTCGGAAAGGAGCCGTTGGCGTTTTTGTGCGCCTCTGAACGCATTGCCTAAGGTTTCTTTAACATGGCGCTTTGCTCTGATCGTGCTGAGGAGATAAACAAGAGGAGGGAAAGGTTGTTGAAGGGGGTAGGCGCAATTATTATAAAAATCGCATTGAGAACCAATTCCCCACCCCCATCAAGACAGCCAGATGAACACCGCGGAGAAGGAGGAGGACAAGGAGGAGGAGGGGTCACTGTTACGATCTATCGAAAAGAGATACGACTCAGAAACGCAACACATTAATCGGGTTCCAGACGAGCCGAAACACACACACGTGCAACAAGCATAAGCTAAAGCAAGTCCGGTGCGAAAGGGGCCGATTTTAATCCGAAAGAGACCAGCCCGTTCGTACCGAGACCCGAGGAGAGTCCGGGCCGGGCGAGAGGCGCGCGGAGACCTCATTACATATTCATGAGCTTCGATGGGCGTGGCCGCCCTGCTCAGGCTGGGCCAATGGCGCGCCGGGGGCGGAGCGAAGGCGTTTCGTTCGGTTCGGAAGAGAAGTTCCAGCAGCGGGAGCGCCAGCAGAGCTCAGAAAAGACAGACAGACAGCTAGAGAGAGAGGCAGGCGGCGGCCAAGGGTGGCAGTACGACCCTCTTTTGAGGGGAGGGGGGGTCCGATTATAACAAAAAAATAATAATATATATAACACACATATATGCATGCCCAGGCCGGTCATATGCCGATCCTAGGTATTTTAGTAACCATCTAGCTCTATATCTACACATTTCAAAATGCCTATTTTACTTTTCCTGATAGACACGTCCGCCTCTATGAATCAGCGCACTTATTTGGGTACGACGTATCTGGACATTGCTAAAGGCGCGGTTGAGATCTTTATGAAGGTAAAGCACAATTTTAACCCCGACTTTTAACCGCTTACTGTTGTGCCTTGTTGGGAGGTGAGGATCCCTGTGACAGGATCGGTCGGAACTAACGTGTATTGTTTCGTTTTCTTTAACAGCTGCGTGCCCGAGACCCGGCTAGTAGAGGCGACAGGTACATGCTAGTTACATTTGATGATCCACCATACGGAGTAAAGGTAAATAAAAAAAACTGCTGAAATGGTGTGTATGTGGCTCGAGCGTAGATGTTTTTTTCTGACAGTGAGACTCTACTGTCCCTTTGGTCTCCTAGCATCGGGTCAGTCGGCTTCCCGGTGACGGAAAAACGGCTAATTTTGGTTAAAATATCCGCAGAACCGGAGCAGCGCAGCCTCTGAACATGGCGGACATTTTGCTTTTGTGTTGAGCGCTCGAGCGCCGAGATGGAGGCGGAGAGATTTATTATCTACCGTGACGTAGCGCGTGACGCGGTGGAGGGCCAGCTCGGCTTTGATTGGACAAGCGGCCTGTCAGCTCGACCAAGCCCCTCCTTCTGCAGCTCGCAGGGGCTGACCTCTGCGCTCTCTCATTGGTCAATAAAGACCAAACAAGTCTAACTGATCTGATTTGGGAACAGCCATCAGTAAGAAAATAAGACCGCATCTGCACTTACGGCATCATGTTTTCTCATAAGTTCGTTTTCCCTTTTTTCCTCTTTTCTTTTTCTCTTCCATTGTCTCTCGAGAAAGGCTGTCACAGTCGATGCCCTATTTTTAATAACCATCAGTTTCCCGCCCTCTCTCCACCATTTCAGTACATGAACCACCCTCCCATTTTTGTGACTGATTCCCAATGTATAATCCCTTGAAAGCAGATGACAAAATTGGCTTACACAGAAGTGACATGATTTACATGGCTTACACAGACTGCAGAAAAAGTTCCCCTCATGTATGATCCCAGCACAGGCAGGCTCTGCTAAAAGATAATTGTCCCTTGTGTCTTTTTTGTCCATTCCCCTTAAGGCTCAAACTGACATCTGGTAGCATCACTGAAGTTTATAACTTCTGACATTGATGCAGCATGAGATCTACATTGGTGAACAGAACTGAATAATTCATAAACAATAACACTGATATACACACCCTAACATTCGATAACCATGTGCAAAATGCATTGTGTCCAAATACCTCCCATAGTTTCCCACCATTTATGAACCTGCCCATAAAGTATTAATGGCCATAATTAGGTCATAGCCATTTAACCCTGCATTACACTGCACACTGGTGGGACATAAGCACATACTGCTTCCCTTTTTTGTATCTGTGGCATCACATGTTAAACAGGGATGGGCCAGCCCTCATACACCGTGCAGAGCGTGGTGTTGATTGAGGTGTGACACTTGGAGTATGACAGTGTGCTGTTCTTTCTCCAACACATAAAATAAACTTTCTGTGTTGACCTGTGCTTTGCCTACTGGGCTGCTGTTAAGGCCTGTAGATGTGACATGTTGCTGCATGTGTGATTGTATTCTTCATTTGCTGTATGACATTGACAATGAGAGTGGCTTCATTCCCAGGCAGTTCATTAGTGTTTTCGCTCTGGCAGGTAGCCAGGCCCTCTCCTGGGGGGCTTTTCTAACCTGTGCTCCCCATGCAGTCCTTTACTGGCTTATCTTAGAAAGTCTGAAGCTGCCTTTCAAGTCCCCCTTGACCTTATAGAGTATGACACTGTAATATTTAGGTGAGGTCTCTGTTATGGCAAAACTGTATCTCCTTTCATACCAAGCTCTGCATGCAGTGCTCCAATGTTCTCTATTGTGCTTCTTGAGTTTGAGAACATACATTTGCAACCGGCAATTACAGCGCATTGTTTGTATTCCTCAGCGCTGTCCGTTTCAGATTACTATTACGCGTTATAAGATGCAACAGCTCACTTACATAAGCACTAAGCTGTGTGTGTGCTATTCATGGCCAGCTTGTCCCTCCCACCTGTTTAAAAACACTCTTCTCAACCAAGCTTTAGCCTGTTTGATTTGGCCTCCACGCTAACCCAGTTCTCCACAACAATACACTGTGCAAAAGCCAGCGGAGCAAGATAGAATCTGGCTACTGTGTCTGAGAGAGTGGCTTTTTTATTTCCTGTCAATTATTCATGAGATTTTCAGCAGCTAATCAGTGAAGAGTTCCAGTGAGCCTCCAGCCTTGACAAAGCTCTCTTTTCCTGCTTGTGTGCCTCACTTGTAGTCTCGCTGCTGGGCAAGCACAACATTATTCTTAGCCTTGCCCATTTTCTGGAGTTGAAGGTTTTTTTTCCCTTCATAGAATATTCTCTTGGCATGTGCACTGGTGATCAGAGGGAAATCTACTGCTTAGAGAAATCAGACCTTTGTGGCCTTATTTTGGTGTGCGTCTGTGTACTGCTAGGTGGAATGCATGAATGCAGGAAAAGCCTTTCAGCTCTTAGGTGAAAGTTCTTGTTCTTTTTACCGGCTCCACTGGTTGACCAGATCTTTACAAGTTTAAGATACCTGCAGTGTTTTCTGTTTTTGAGTGCTTGCAAGTACCTAACACATAACCATAGTGGCCTTATTGTCTGGGATGTTTACCATCCACAGTGTCTTATCTTGCTGTGAATCAAGTCGAGGCAGTGGAGGAGGGCTTTTGTTTTCAGTATGCCTGACAGTCAGCCTGAACAACTGAGCACAAATCCACATTAACGCCATTTTTCCTTTCTTCTCTTCTTGGGGGTTTAATGTGATTTGCTCACATTCTGAGAATCTCTGTGGCTGCCACACCAAAAACACACTCAGATGCTCAAGAGAAACGACCCTGGCTCTGATTGGTTCCCTGCCTGCTTAGTCAGCCCTCATTATGTCCAAGTGACAGCTGTAACCCCTACCTCATCTTTATCTCTCTGCACATGACATGCACCACCCACCATGCTATCGACATGTTTCTGCCCTGGATTTCCGGAAATACAGTTAATTAATGCATAATAAGTGTTTTATATACAGTTTATGCTGTGCACCAGTTGAAATGCCAGCTGGGCAGCAGTCTTTTACACAGATTAAAATGAAGAAAGTTTCTATTTTAAAGATACAGCAGCAACAACAATTTTGCATTCTGTTCTGTTCACATTTACTATTGAACTAGTGATCAAACTCTGGGTTAAAGTCCTCCATGACCTCTGCTGAATCAAACCATTGATCTGTGACCAGTTCAGCTCCCATGCTTATAACAGTGGAGATTAAGAAAATACCAGAGTTACCTGATCCTAGAGCGATGCTGCAATAGGGGCACTTTCTCTCAGGAGTGCTTAACCTGTGTGCCTCAACTGTGTGAGTCCCGTCGTCCACTTGAGTCACGTGCCCAGATCTGCTAGGACTATTCCTGCTCCTCCGTCACCAGAGTTGTATTTATAAGGGTGTGTGGCTTCCTCATAACTGCAGCATTTATGTGGTGCAGCTCGTTTGTTGTGGCCACCTGCCCTGCATTTGGATATGGAAGACTGGAGTCACAGTTGGATTAAATTTTACTGGCACTGCGTCTCTTCCTGAAGTATTAGATAAACTAACTGCAGGCCATGCTCTGTTTTCCTTATTGATTGAGGTATTGTGTTGTAATTTGCTTTTTCCCAAAAATACATCCATGGACTGATAGGCTGTATTGTTTTATGATTGGATCCATACTGGTAAAGTAGGTCTGCTACACAGTTATTCAGTATACAGCATTTAGATCATTTTAGGACTTTCTGAGAGCAACATCCTTGCCTTTTTTCACTCCAGTCCATTTGACATAAAACGCTAAGAGTCAACTGAATAAACAGCTGTGGGACCAATGAAGTCTGATTGTCACTGCGGTACTTTGTGGCGCTCTTTAAAAGTCATTCAGAGGCCTTTTCTTGACACTTTTCTTTGAGTCTTTTCCTCCCTCTTCCATCCCCTTTCCCCCCTCTGCCTCAGTGGAGAAGACATTCATTAAAGAAAAGACTCTGATTGCAGTCACAATACTACAGAAGTGATAAAATGTTAATGCAGAGGAAAATGAGAAAGGAAGAGCAGAAAAAGAGTTAAAGTGCCACCGAAGAGACACGCAGGCCTCAAAATGTCAAGAGTGTGTTTTCGTACAAACCTCCCACATGCACAGTCTGAAAGTGTTGCACTGTCTTAAGTTGAACCACTCGAGGATCTGACCTGTTTAAAAGGACAGCCTCAGGGGGAACTTAGCAAACCATACGCATTTACATCTGATGTGACAGTTTTCTCTGAATTAATAAATCTGTCTTTCAGTTTTTGCATGCAAGCCATATGCTTGTCCCATAAAGAATTAGACACTTTTCCATTTCCTGGCAAGTGCATTGATAATGTTCATTTTGTTCTTTTGAGATGTACAGTGCAGTACAGTAATGGCTGCACTCAGCTGTTATGGGCACTAATGTGGGTCAGGAACAGATGCTCAGCAACCCCAAATACAATTCTGGAGGAGAGGATAACAAATTCAATCATGGGCTGTATCTCCAGACTATATCACTGAACTCTAGGCTATCTACAAAAGCACACACACACACACACACACACACACACACACACACACACACACACACACACACACACACACACACACACACA
>JBBPCW010000031.1:1833037-1845707 GCA_037974425.1 Phenacogrammus interruptus | reverse complement strand
CACACACACACACACACACACACACACACACACACACACACACACACACACACACACACACACACACACACTGCACAGCTTATCCTGTCTGTCTCATTGGATCCTGTCCACTCTCTTTTCCTACCCTCCCTTTCTCTCAGTCTCCCTCTCTCTCTCACTCACTCACTCACTCACTCACTCGCTTGCTCATTCTCTCACACACATTCAGGCAGCATAGTAGTGCTTGACATGCGTATGGTAAGCCTGCAGGTCATCCGTAGATTAAGCATAATGCTGTAACACTGAGGCACTTGACCTAACTGGAGGAAACAGCAAGATCAGCCTCTGTTGATTTGCAGGAATGAGGATTCAGAGTCTTTGTCCGTATGCAAAACTTCTCTCCACAGGCAGCTGGCTTCATTAGTTTGCTCTGTTCTGTGCAAGCTTTGATCTTGTTTTGTGCTAAATGTCATATGATACTGCGTGTGAGCCTGCATATGTTTACATCTTCAGCACAGTGCAGTGTGACCTGGTGCTCTCCCTGTCTGCTCATGCAACACTTGTAGTGTCGTGTGGCACCTTTTTTCACCTTTGCGTGTGTTTGTGTGTGTGTGTGTGTGTGTGTGTGTGTGTGTACTAGGCTGGCTGGAAAGAGAACCATGCCACATTCATGAGTGAACTGAAGAACCTCCAGGCATCTGGGCTGACCACTCTGGGTAACGCTCTCCGAACAGCCTTTGACCTGCTCAATCTCAACAGATTGGTCTCAGGCATCGACAACTATGGTCAGGTATTTATAACACATCTGAAAAGAACATTTCCGCAGTCAAGGTGTAGCCCAGCAACAAGCACATAGAACACAAAGAACCATAAAGACAAAACAGTTTAATACACTGGAGAATTTGTACACATCCATTCTCTTAAATGTATGTAATTCTGCATAATGCCTTCTTTTATCCACCTTTATTAAATTGCTCTAATAAATTTAAATTTAGGAAACATACGGAGTGTTGAAGTGCTGTGACAAACCCCACACGCTGACCATTATGTGTGCAAGACTAAGTGCTGCCCCCTACAGTATAGATAGAGAAACTGCAACAGATTGCCTGCTGTGCACTTCCATCAAAGCCTTGTTTTCTGTTCTCAGTGACACATTCAGGCTATTGGAATAAAAAAGCTGTATGTCTGTTTTGTGCTTTCAATCCATCATACCGAACACTCAAAATGTAGTTAAGTTACAGGAAATCACCATAAGAGGCTGTTTTTCTTCCCTTGCAGGGTCGGAACCCCTTTTTCCTGGAGCCGTCAGTCATCATCACCATAACTGACGGGAACAAGCTTACGCACAGCTCTGGAGTGCCGGACGAGGTGAGGCATAACAGCTCTCTCCTGCAGCTTCTTTGCTTTTAAACTGCTCTCAAAATACAGCCGCAATAACGCAATCTTTTTCTCCCTTTCCCCCTCTTAGCTTCACTTGCCACTCAACTCTCCGCTGCCAGGCAGTGAACTGACCAAGGAGCCCTTCCGCTGGGACCAGCGACTCTTTGCTCTGGTGCTGAGGCTGCCCGGGGCTGCTGTGCCTGACAGTGAGCAGCTCGGCAGCGTGCCCAGCGACGAATCTGCCATCACCCAGATGTGCGAGGTCACCGGAGGTAAGGTTAACTCAAAAGTGAGTCAAAGTCCTCCTGGGAAGACTCATGTATAATGGAAATTGTAACAGTACAAGTCCCTGTCGCAATTGTAACAGTACAGGTCCCTATCGTCCTAATGCTTTCAGTCGTTTAAATCTGACTTATTTTGACTCTGTTCCTATTTAAGTAAATCATTTATTTGTAGTTGAAGTGTTGTTCTGTGCTGAGAATTACACGAGGATACTTTATTTTTATCACCATGATCACATTATTCTTCATGTGTATAGGCTGCATGCCTAGTAGTGTTGGGAATCTAACCTGGACTTTCTGATCACATGCCTTAACCACTAGACCACCAACGCTTTAACTGTGGGTACTGTAGCGCCACAGGGCATTTACCCGATCTTGCATGGCAGATTGCATGTGTCTTAGTAGGCAGAATGGCCATCAGGAGCAAATGTAGTGCACTTTTATTTGTACCAGCAAAGACTGTACTCAGACACATACCTGTCATGACGTTTTTTGGCAGCACCAATATATATGTAGAAAACACACACTGTCAGAATTCTTCATGTTGAATGGGCCTAAAGAAACGACCCAAATAAAAAAAAAACCCATCTGGTTGCATATGTTTTTTCCATCTCACAAAGCATTATTTATAAATGTATTTGTTTTATACATATTGGTGCAGTCTCATTTTCTTACTTCACCAATATACACACACATCTGGTCATTACTTAGGGCTGCTGTGTAGTATTATATATGTTTATATATATAAATAAAGAATTTAAATGGGCCAGGTTATTGATAAAGCATATTAATATTTAGGAATACATAAGTCCTGGGACAACTGGTAGCCTAGTGGTTAGGGCATTCGCCCTGTGATCAGGAAGTCGTGGGTTCGATTCCTAAGACCACTAGGTACCTTACCCTGAGCAAGGTACCGTCCCCACACACTGCTCCCTGGGCGCTGTGTTCCTGGCTGCCCCCTGCTTCACTTGGTGAATGGTGGATTTTGTGCTGTTCACACTGTGTGCTGTGTTGTGTTCACGTATGACAGAATGGTCACTTTCACTTAATAGTGTTTAGATCTCTCACATATCTGCGATACCACAAATTCTGAACTATTTATTTTCTGTTTTAATTCAAGGTCGGTCTTACTGTGTTAGGACACAAAGGATGCTGAACCAGTGTCTCGAGTCTCTTGTGCAGAAGGTTCTGAGTGGTGTTGTTATTAATTTTGAGAAGACTGGTCCAGATCCACCTCCTCTAGGTGAAGGTAGGCATCCTGAGAGAGTGCAAAAGTCATACATATCCAGTGGATATAAAAAGTTTACACACCCCTGTTCAAATGCCAGGTTTTTCTGTTGTAAAAACATGAGACCACGAAACATCGTTTCAAAACTTTTTCCACCTTTAGTGTTACCTCTAAATTGTACTGAAAAACAAGCAAATATATATATAAAAAAACATAGAATAAGCTGTTTGGACAAGTGTACACACCCTTAAACTAATACTTTGTTGAAGCGCCTTTTGATTCAGTTGCTGCATTCAGTCATTTTGGATAGACACCTGCCACGACTTAAAGTCGACTGATTAACCCCAAATAAAGTTCAGCAGTCCTAGTAGGATTTTCCTGACATTTTCTCAGTTGCATCCTTTAGCTAAAGCCATGGTTCACTGAGAGCTAACAAGTCATCAAAGGGACCTCATTGTTGAAAGATATCAGTCAAGAGAAAGGCACATAAAATTAGATATACCACGAAACACAGTGAAGAGAGTGATGTTACCGAGAACTTAACGTCCCTTCAAAACTGATGAAAAGACAAGACAAACACTGGTCAGAGAGGCCATCAAGAGGCCTACAGCAACTCTGAAGGAGCTATTGGAATTGGCAAGTACTGGTTGTGTAGTACATGTGACCCCAATCTCCCCTAAAAAGCCTTTTCTTACAAAGAAAAACACCCCGTCTTGGATACACTATGCAAAACGCATGTTGAAAATGTGTTGTGTTCATGATTTAAGATTCAAAGATTGTCTATGAATTTTTTTTATGTGCAAGACATACATGGAAATCAAAATGCCATTTCTCCCTCTCTGGTGTGTGTACCCTCTAAATACAACAAACAAATAAACAGACAAACAAATAAGACAGTAGTGCAAAAATCACAGCAGATTAGACAGTTGTGCAAATGGTAACAGTAGAGTGCAAATGGTAGCAGCATATAAGTCAAAAGTCAAACACAGCGGAAATGTATGTAATTTAAACAGTTAGTATATTACTGTCCAGGGGCAGAGTGAGAAGGTAATGGACAGAATATCCAGTACCCAGAGGATCCAGTACCTTCTCCCTGAAGGCAACAGGCTCAAATGGAAGTGTAATGGGTGGGAGGAGTTACCAGCAATGCTGATGGCTCTGCGGGTGAGGAGGGTATGGAAAGTGACCGTGGGGCGGGGGGGCAGGTAGGTCCCTATGACCTTACTGGCTGTATTCACTGCAGGAGGCAGTGCAGTTTTTGAACCATTCTGATGAAACCAAGGTTTTGATCACAATTTGGAAAGGTCTATACAACACTGCACACCACCGAAAGAACACCATACCTGCGGTGAAACATGTTGGTGGCAGCATTATGCTTTTGGGTTGTTTTTATTCAAATGGAATTGGGGCTTTAGACAGTTTGGGATGAGTTATGAATGGTTCCAAATACCAGACCATTTTGGCCCCAAACCTACAGATTTTTTGCTAAAAAGCTAAAGATGAAATATGTAATCTTTCAGCACGACAATGACCCCATGCATACGTCCAAATCCGCAAAAGAATGGCTTCACCAGAAGAACATTTCTATGTTTTGGAATGGCCCAGCCAGAGCCCAGACCTAAACTCAATTGAAAATTGGAGTGACCTAAAGAGGGCTGTGCACAAGAGACGCATTGCAGTTTGACAGATTTGGAGCACGTCTGCAAGGAAGAGCGAGCCAATATTTTCAAATCAAGATCAAATCCAATGTTGAAATCTGTCCCCAAAGGCTGAATGTTGTAACTGAACCAAAAGGTGCTCCAACAAAGTATTATTTAAGAGAGTGCAATCAGCTTATTGCACATTTTTATTTTTCATATTTATCCATGTTATTCTTTTGAATTGTACAAGTTATAGGTCACATTAACAGCGGGGAACGTTTTGAGAGAAAACCTGGCATTTTAACAGGGATGTGTAAACGTTTTAAATACACTGTAGCTAAAAACAGGAGTCGAAGCCTGAAATTTGTCTGCACCTTTGTGTATTTCTGCATAAATCAGTTCTAGAACCCACATAAGAAAGTCTGTTAGGTGTTGCATAAAGGGCTGATCTCACCACAACAGAACATCTAAACATCATGGCTGGTGTGTCTTAAATGTAGATGTAAATGTTGACTATGCATGCTTTCTAATTCCAATAGAGATTAAAAACATATTATCTATTTTTTTCACTAGCTAGTTGTATCATCTCTTTTTATCTCCTTTAATGAACGTTAATAATAGTAACTAATAGTAACTAGCATTGCAGAAGTAGATATTAGCCTCTCGGTCAGTGGATAGCTGTCAGGGTATGTTGTAGACTATAGAATTCTCAGTGATTGCTTAGTGTATGCTGGGTAGTGTAATGAGAGAACGAAGACTTAAAAATGACACATAATTGTCACTACTGTCATACTGATGATGCTGGACTGAAGTATACAATATAACATGTTAGTTTTAGTCCAGAATGCCCTTTTAACAACTTGATATTGAGGCGAATGTGTGATGGTTTATTCATGCAGTTTGCAAGATGCTGATTGGTTGGGTATGAGCTACTGTTACTTGTTAGCCACATAACTTTAGCATAAATCTAAAGAATCAAATTTCAGCCAACAGTATTTGCCAACCTGTTCTTTTAATGATCTTTTTTGTTTGTGTAGATGGTTTGGTGGATCCAGCACGGCCGTTGTCGTCCTTCAGCCCTCAGCCTTGGCACAGCTGCCACAAGCTCATCTATGTGCGGCCAAACCCCAAGACCGGTGTCCCTGTGGGCCACTGGCCAATCCCAGAGTCCTTCTGGCCTGACCAGAACTCTCCCACCTTGGTGAGTTATAAGAGCCACCACAACTCCATACAGGTCAATGAAATGCCCACACACCAGTAGCATCAGCTGGCACTGCTGCTGTGCTTTTAGAGCCGCTTTGTTTTTAACTGGATATATTTCTTTCTTTTCATGCCAGCTAAATTCATTTAGTACGGAAGAGCTGGGTATTTCTTTAACAAATAGTCTTTGGCATAGACTGGACCTTTTCTCTCCATAGTCAACAAGAGGTCTGTTGTCACTTGGAGAAAAACATGGAGCACGTGGTCACCTAATTTGGACACATCATGACCCTAGACTGAAACTAAATATTTACTCATTGTAGCTGAAGTCATGGGAGAAGCTGCTAGATCATGGAGTCATATTTCAAAGCAGACAGTGGATTATAAAGTCTCTTAACTTAGCCCTTAAATGTCTACCCGTCATTGCTAGTGACCAATCCCCCCCCACACCCCCACCATACTATGTTTTTATTTTGTTCATGAGAAAAATCATCCAGAATTGTCCAGGTTTTAATTGAATTTCCACGAATAAAAAACATCACGTCAAGCCAAAACCTGATGTGATGATGTGTTTTATGCCAGATTTCATTCATGGCAGTTTGTAATATTTGAAATGTAATATTTCAGTTTGTTTTGAAAATGTTCTCTGCAAAATAAAATTTTCATGCTGCATTCGTACATATCTAGCAAATCTGTGAATTATTCATTTTCGTGAAATATTTAAAGCCATGCCATGGGTCCAAAGGCCTTCACAGTTACAAACATATTTTAGTCATATCTTTTCACTAAAAAGGGACTGATCTGATTTCCTTCAGACTTCTGTCTTGAATTACATTAATTTAAATGTATTTGTAAAGCCCTGTGTTTGCCGTGGATGTTTGCAATATATTTTAAGGAGCAAACATGTTGGATGTGGGAGCATTTTTGCGCTTGGTTATTTCTGACACTGATTAGACAGAATAGGAGCCAGAAGTTTAAAGCCAGTTCTTTGTGCCCTCTCTGGCTGTGCTGTAGAGGTAGTGTGTGGTGCCATGCTTTTCCTGGCTGTGTGGGCTCTGAGAGCATGAATGCCAGCTGAGCGAGCCAGACACAGTGCCCCAACCTCGCCTTCCCACTCGAATGCGTTAGTCCTTTACTGCTCGCCTCTTGCCATGAGGTCATTTCCTCATCCCCCTTCCTTCCCTTTTTCTCCAGTGTCATGGCTGCAGTGCTTGGGACGTGCATATGAAGCACCACAATGGGCCGTGAGTGTGGGGTGCTCTGGCGGCTGTGTGCGGCAGAAGTGAAAATTTGCATTTGATTTCAATTAAACTGGCTTAAGCAGCTATCTGTCCTTGGCATTTTCATTTTCCAGTTGGCCACGATTTGAACAGCAGACACTGTCCACTATGGCTTTTCTTTACTTGCACCAGAATTTCAAAATAAAAATAAATAAATAAATAATCTCTATGTTGTCCCCCTTAACAGTACCTGTTATACCATACTGCTTAGTGGAAGGCAGCATTGATACAACTTGCTCGGGGAGTGAACAGCTTGTGTTGTCATGTGCCTGCAACACATGGGTTGTTACCCACCGGTGCTGTAATATTCCAAGGACTGCTGGGCTGCTGCACTGTACTGTCAATTTGATATTGTTTTAAAATAATGTTCTCTTTCTTTAATGCCTCTCTCCCTCTTTGCCCTCTTTCAGCCCCCTCGCTCTGCCCACCCAGTGGTGCGCTTCTCCTGTGTTGACTGTGAGCCCATGGTGATCGACAAACTGCCCTTCGATAAGTACGAGTTGGAGCCTTCACCTCTCACCCAGTACATCCTGGAGAGGAAAACGCCTCACATGTGCTGGCAGGTAGGACCTCCCCACAACCTGCTCATTTCTATGCTTTTTTAAAATCCTTCATTAACCTTCATTATTCCTTAATAACCTTTGACTGAAAAAATTAATGAAAATTGTAATTATCATCAGTATAAACAAAGCATCTGTAACTTCAGCCCTTTAGCTCATCAGTGGCTCTGTAGACATTGGCAGTAAGTTGATAGGACATTCACATAAAGGAGATTACGGTGGAACTGGAAGGATATGGTGCATTAAGTATAGGGACAAAGCAGTGCTTATTTTGGACTTAAGATGCTGATGTTGAAGAACACTTGAGTGCTGGTAGTTGGAGTGCTGAAGCAGTTTCCTAAGAGGAAAGCATAAAAGCTGAATGCAGAAACTTAACTGCAGTTCTTAGCAGTACAGATGAGCTAAAGGGATTTATCCATTTGAAAACATATACTTGCTTGAATTTCGAGGTGGTTGTTTAGAGCCATTTTTAGCCTTCCTCTCAGAGGCACTTCACATAACGAGGCACTGATGAGGCCGTTTTGTCTCGGAAGAGCAGCGCCGTGTAAGAGCCAAAGGAGTTTGCTCTCAGGAGAGGTCAAGCTGTGCTAACTGTCTTCCCCTGCTGCCCAGGTGTTTGTGAACTGCAGCGGCAAACACAGTGACGGGGCTCAGCCGTTTGGCTACCTGAAAGCCAGCACCACTCTCACCTGCGTTAACCTCTTTGTCATGCCTTACAACTACCCTGTTCTGTTGCCACTCCTTGGTAAGTATGTGTGTATGTACTGTGTATGTGTGTGTGTGTGTGTATGTGTGTGTGTGTGTATATATATATATATATATATATATATATATATATGGACAGAAGTATTGGGACGCCTGACCATTACTGTAGAGGATTTCTGAGGTCAGGTACTGATGCAGGATAAGATGGGCTGGCTCGCAATCCCTCTTCCACTTCATCCCAAAAGTTTTGAGATCAGGGCTCCCTCACGGGTACCCAGCCAGAATTGATCAGACCCTGTGCAAGATTTTACATTCTTTAACACCGACCTCTTTCACTTCGCTTTGTACACTGGCGCACAGTCATGCTGGAATAGAAAAGGTTCTTCCCCAAACCATTTCCACAAAGTTGAAAGCATGGCATTGTCCAAATGAACTAAGAAGGGTGTCCCAATACTTTTATCCACATAATTTGTGTAGTGGGCGAGAGAGAAAGTGAGGCTGTAGTTGATGTAAAGGTATAAATCTGCTTTTATAATATCCTTTATAATCTTGTCTTTATAGATGACCTGTTTAAAGTGCACAAGCTAAAGCCAAACCTCAAGTGGCGTCAGGCCTTCGAGATCTATCTGAAAACCATGCCTCCTTACTTTCTGCTGGTAAGGTTTGCAGTTCTACTCTGGCTTGTTTAGGTGCCATTTTCAGAAGACTAGGTGCTGTGCTGATTTTGCAATCTGTTCATACTTTTAAATTAGTGCTATGTATGATATGTGGGTTGCTTGAAATTCTCAGCTTCTCAAACTCGAATCATTCTGTAATATGACCCCAATTAGGACTATACTCATGTCCTATAAACCTTAGAGACTATAATGAAGCTCGGATCTTGTGCTCTGAAGAAAATGGCCTCTTTAGTTCCTGCCTGTGTCTCTCTCTCCCTCTCTCTCCCTCCCTCTCTCTCTTTCTCTGTCCTTCTGCAGCCATTAAAGAAGGCATTGAGGATGATGGGAGCTCCAAATCTTATTTCTGACAACATGGACTGCGGCCTCAGCTACAGTGTCATCTCCTATCTGAAGAAACTCAGCCAGCAGGTCAGCTTTCGCTGCATTTGCCTTTGAATACTTCATTGTTCATTACATTTACATAAAATAGACATTTGTCTTTGGTAATGGCACTGTGTGCTTTTCAGACCCAAACACAATTAGAACATTAATGTTAATGAGCTATTTAAATGACTGAATAACAAAGAACAGCCATAAACATGATTCATTCTTAATACTATATTATTACCCTTGTTATATGCTATACAGGCATTAAAAATGCATAGTATACAAATACACAACACTAGCAATACACACATCCTTTAAAGTTTAAACAGAATCCATTTAAACAGTGACCTACTGAGAATAACCTTAGCTGATGTACTACATTTCTGAAAGATCTAATACAGTATTCCTACATATTTTCAATTTGGGAAAAAAAGTAGAGGTGGGCATAGATTAAATTTTTTAACGGCATTAACACCGTTTGTAATCTTGGCGTTAACGGTGTTAATGCGTGCGACATCCCCCCACCCCGACAGAGAGACTGAGACAGGTTTAAAACGTGCGTGAACCGGATAAGTCACTGAAATATCAAGGTGAAAATCATCACAGCTTGCGTAGTATAGACCAGTGTCACTCAAACTTATTTGTCCTGGGGACCAGTCATGTCAGGCTTTGGGGCTGCAGGGCCCTGCACATATGCACATATGACCCCACATATGACTTTTAACATAAACGGCGTTAACGGCGATAATTTTTTTATCGCGCGGTAAGAATCTCGCGCCAGCACTAGAAAAAAATAAAGAAAGATGTAGGCAAAGTCTTTGATATATTTCAGACAACTTCCAAAATTTCCACAAAAAAACTTTTAGGGATTTGGCTCGGTTAATTGAATGAACAGATATTCAAACTCGGTTTGGAGTATTCAACATAAAACTGAAGCAGTCCTGAAAACACCTCATGAAAAACACAATTTTAATTAACAATAAGCCAATGATTCACTGAAACAAAATGAATGTTGCATGTTTGTGTAACAAGCCCTAAATGTCAGTTTTTAAGACAGAATACACAATAAAACTAGCATATCCCCTGGATGTGGACAGTATACTGCCGCTGCCATTCACACTGCAGGTTTATTTCGTTTGATAGAGGCATGTAGTGCATAGAGTCAGTTGTGAGGAGTGGCATGTAAATCATTAATTGCAGGCCACTGCATTTTTTACATTATTACCTCATATTAACCATATTTCACCTCTCCCTCCCACCACCCCGCATATTATCAAGTGAAATGCTTATCTAGCTCAGAGACTCTTACCTTTATTGTGTTCCACTCAGAAAAACATCACTGCATGGAGCTTTGAGAATGCCACGCAATGTCAGTATGTGAAATTTTGAAGCGGATAAAGAGAATCACTTTGAATTCCCTTGTTAGCTGTATATTGAGAAAGTGTCCTTTGACCGTGGTGGCTTGATTAACAACCTTTCACATCCTAATATTTCTTTTGTGTGCCAGATTTTTGTCAGTTTTCCATTTAATTGGCCGTTTGTCCTTCTAGGCTAAAATAGAGTCAGACCGGATGATCGTGTCGGTTGGTAAAAAGCCCCCTCAGGAGACAGGCATCAAGGTGAAGAATCACTCGAGCACTCTGTCACTGGCTCACCGGCGTGACTTCAAACAGCTACTGCAGGGCATTACCGGCGAGGTGCCCCTCCGACTCAACGACGTCAACTTCAAAGAGTTCGCTGGCTTCCAGATCGCCCTTCTCAACAAGGTATGACCTGTAGCAGCGGGGCTGAGCCGGTCCAGTGCCTCACTCCTATAAATCATGTATGTCTGAGATCATGTTCTTCGGGTCAGGGCGTAACAGGCCTGGGGGAGACACCTTTACCACATAAATGTCCACACAATATGACAGTAATCATGTTATTTTTATTATTACGCCTATTAATGACTCTCAGAAAGGTTAAACATGTCAGTCGCCAGTTTTTTTGTAACATCACAAACACAGTAAATACAACTGTTTTTACAGCTAATCTGTGTGATTGTAGAAGCTGTTGTAGCTGAAATTTGGTCAGTTATGAGATAGATAGGCAGCTCAGTTAGCTGATTTGAGATTTTTGTATTTTTCATGATGATAAATGTGATTTTAATGAGACTGAAGTGTGGTAGTGTGTTAGTGTAAGTGTATGTGGTGAATGGGTCTGTTGAATATAACTGCTGCAATGTTAATAACCTAGCAACACTATAGCAGCCATTAATAACCACCTAGTAAAACCATAGCAATCACAGTAACGACCACAGTTACAGTAGCAACCTCAGTCACACGTCACATTTTTCTAGTTATTGTTATTGGAGCCACTTCTCCTGTGAGTTATTGGCAAATTTCCAACTCTGACATGAGGCTTATTGATTGTTCTGTATAAGCCACATATTATTGATCAGATGATCAGGGGCTGAGTATTAATCATTTAAAAAATTTGAGTTTTGTGGTTGAGTAGCCTCCATAATGATGGTGAGAGAGAACAGTAGGGCGAGTTGACTTTCAGTGTTTAGTGGCCAAGGAGCATAAAGTGACAAACATGGAGCAAAAAACAGTGTAAACTACAGAGAGGACAGACTCTTGAAAAGAAAGACGCGTGTCATTGTTTATTGTGTTTTATTAAAAAATTACCCCATGAATTCTAGTTTTAGGGCCACTAGGCTAGTGATTAGGGAGTTGCCCCTATGATCAGATGGTTGTGGGTTTCAATCCCAGGAACGATAGGGGCACCACTGAGGTACCCTTGCCCAAGGTACCGTCCCCAGACACTGGTCCCTGGGCACTGTGTTCCTGGCTGCCTGCTGCTTCACTTGGTCAATGGATGAAATGCAGAGAAAGAATTTCTTCCAGTTCACACTGAGTGCTGTGGTGTGTTGAAATGGAAATCACAGAAATGCAATCTATGTATAACTGGAATTCCAGTTTTAGAAAAATTTGGCACTGTTGCAACACAACACTTTTTCTATGCTGTTTTAGCACCAAGCTGTTAGCGAACTCTGTTAGCAGTGCATGAATTTGACAGTGAGAGCCGGTTTCATTAAAAAGTTAGAGCCGCCACAATGTAACTGCTGCATATTTAAGGAGTGCTGGAGTGCAGTCGCGCTTTGCATTTTTTTGTGGACATGTATTCTAGTTTCATATAAGCTGCTTTGCCTGGCGGAGGGGCATGTAATCAGACACACAGGGGGAAAAGGGTGGTGTGTTGGTCGCGTGTCCCTCCGCCAGGCAAAGTGGTGCCGTACGAATTAGCGCAAAAAAGAATGTTGATTAGCAAGAGCAAGACGAGTATTACAGGAGCAAAGGAAGCTTTCATTCACAAACCCTCATTATGGTAAACAA
>JBBPCW010000031.1:1778867-1798552 GCA_037974425.1 Phenacogrammus interruptus | reverse complement strand
CAGCAAGATCTGCTTTACTGAGTAGCGTAAGCACATCCAATCACTTCTGCTAGATTAAAGAAACCCAGTTTTGACAATAGCCTCTGACTCATCCTCAACAATTACTGCATCACTCATCCCTGTGATCCATTTCAGTCTGGCCCGCAAATGTCAAACCTGCAAATGTCAAGAAGATGCTTTCCAGGATCTAGCTCCCAACTCAGACCTGTTGGAATTCCTCTATTCTCTACTCTGATGTCACAACAAAGGAATTCAGTTTCTAACCCCCTATACCCTCCTCCCCCCAAAAGCTTTCAGAGCATACCCTAACATGGTTAGAGCAGATGGTGGTTTGGCTATGATAAAGGCTGGGATGTTTAGGGCGTGAGTGTTATTGGGAGTTTCAGGGGCAGGGAGTGGGATATCAGCCTAATTAGAGGAGGGTGTGGTTTTGAACCTGTATATAGATTGTATTCTCTGAAAGGTGCATGGAAGTACCTTCCATGTAACTTTGTGGATACTTTCTTTTGCTCCCAGCGGCCGTCTCCTTGATTCAGGATCTGCTCGCTTAGAAACCAATCATGACTTTCTACAGGCACTCAGGTAAAGATGAGGGAGATGGTATGGATTGGAAAGCTAAAGGTTTTAATTGGGTTTTGCTTTCAAGGCCCTACTCAGTTGTTAAGGTGAAAGTTGTGACCATAATCATTGGATGGTAAGCTGTTATGATGCATATTTGGGATCCTACTTTTGTCCTACTTTTTTGGTGCATTTGTAAACAGTATAACCAGTTTAAACCACTGTTTGTACAACCGGTTGGATCCAAATGGAATCAAAAAAGTCTCTTTGGAATTAGGCCTTTAACCACATTTGATTTTCCTAAAGAATATTTTGATGGCTCTTTATAAGAACCACGATTGTAAATACGTTGTGGGTGTGAAGAGCCTCAAGGTTATAAGTCAGTTAAAGGTAATTTCTAGAACCATCCAAAGGCAAGAACCAGTAAGGAACTCATTTTTAAAAGTGTGTAGTTAAACTTCTGGGACATCAACCATGAGAGGACAGAAACTAACAGTGTGGTTTGAGCCTTATCACCTCACAAGTGGGCTGAGGTAGTTGTTGCTATTTTGCATATATGTTACTTTATTGTTGGGTCTAAAGGATCTGTCTAATTCTGAATAGCTGTAAGATGTTATGCATGACAAGAACTAGATAATAAAATGATCATGTGTACAGGCCTAATGAGTTTATTTGGGCATGTTATGACAAACTACTCTGCCACCAAACTGTAACAATTTTCCTCTTGTGGCTTATTGCTTTTATAAAATACTGTTAATAATTCTAATAGATAATCATAAAAAATAGCTATTTGGCCTCTCATTGTAACTGTTACGGGTAGGCTAAGGCTGCTGAGCAAAATAATGATTAGTTCACAAACACACAGTGCTGAATTTTCTTGATGTATGAGATCATGTGGATGTTCTTATTACCTAATATACAATTGCTTCAGACATAGTTCAGCCAATCAGTGTTTAGAGCTAGAGTTAGAAATTTTATAGTTACAACAGCATACTCTGATTGGTTGAACGACGTTCCAACTTTTCAATCTAACTGTATCATTCCGATGTGCTGTGGTTGATAAGTAACGACTCGTTTTACACTGTAGCTAACCTGTAGTCATTTTCTTCTTCAGCCTGTACAAAACAGATTTATAGATTTCACACGGCAACATGTTTGATCAGATACATTTAAACACATTAAAACAAAAGGTTTCTTGTCCTCACTTTTTTCTCTTTTACTTTGTGCAACTGTTGTATAAAGGCATCACACCTGTGGTGTTATTCACTATAACACATTCATGTTCTATCACTTATCTTAGTGACTACTGTTCCTTGGTGACTCAGTTGACTCTTATGTAGACCTTTTCACAGCGGTCATGTTGTCCCCACTGGGACAAAAACGAGTCTGGCAGAGCCCACCAGAAGGATTACAAGGGGGGCAGCTGTGTTGTAGACAGTGAATGCTCTGAGGCTTAGTGCCCTCATAGTACCCGGGTCATAGAATTGGTCAGATTCACAGATTCCATGATTCATTGCCTTCTGTTAGACATCAGGATGGTTTATTGAATTGGAACTTGAGATGAAAATGTTAATCAGGAAAGAACATTTACTGCTGACATGACTGAAGCAATATGGTAAATAGCTTTAGAAAAACGTGAGGTGAGTGAGGTGGACACGTGTATTTTGTGTACTTGAAATTCTTTTAGTATAGTCGCTTATCAAAGCCTGAGAAAAGCTGACTCAGATGCCTGTGATCCCAGTAATGAGTTCTGTGGGTCTAGAAACTGTTACCTTATTTACCCCAATTTCAGGTCTCTTTTTTTGCCTGTTTCAAAAGCTCAAGCCATGAGAAATCTGGAGAAACCGCTCAATACTGATGTTTGTCCATCTTGCCATAAAGGCCCGTTGAGTCCGTTTTGATACTATCGATGGAATGTTAATGAGGGGAATTATGGGGAAGACTCTGTTTACATAGCGGCTGGTGGTGGGCTGTTGACAGAAGGAAAAGTCAACAGGGCAGGCTGAATCTATCTTTCTAAAAATACAGGTCTGCTGTCAACGGCCTGAAAATGCAGCGCTGTGCTCTGGCACTAACAGGCATGAGTGTGAACGTCTGTTGGAAGCCATGATTGTGGGAGATTGGGTGGTGGGCTCTTCACACACTTCCCTTAGTTGTTTGGCATGCCGTTGCTAGGCTGTGCATGATCACATCTGACACAGAGAGACTGTAGCTATGAACACAACTATTCTTCATTCCAGTTTTGTCCTCAAGGACACGGCTTTAAGCGATCATCAGCACATATCAACAGCTGAAGCGTTGTATTATTACAGAACTTAATGGAGACACATCTTGAATCCATTAGTGTTGCGTTGTCAAGGAGTTAAGAATCTGATGAGAACAACAGGATGTTTCCCTTGTGAGATTCATTAAATATTACAATGTGAGAGATTCCCCTCAAGATGTGATTTTTTACAAAAGCTCTCCTCTAGAGATCAGGCATGGATAATTCAGGACGTCCCTTTTCTGTAAATCGCATCGCCCTCTTGTGGTAAGACTAATGATGGCAGTACAGCTAGTGGGTCAAGGGTCAGCATGAATGTAGAAGTGAGTAGCCTAAACATATAATTAACTCGTATTCTTGCATAAATAAAATATCCAATTAGGTGGATGTAAAATAGCTACCAAAAAGTACTAGATCTAAAACCTGTGTTCTGTGACTTCAGTGGGCACCCATAGTCCATTCAGTGCGTATCAGCTCATGAACGGAAGTTTAATAGGTGATCTTCTTGTCTTTGGTCTAAAATAAAATACTTAATGCACCCCAAGCAAAAAAGGAATTAGTGGCAGAAAAAGTGGCACATAAAGCAGAGTCGCCTTTTTATTCCTCACAAATACTTGAGTAGAAGTTTAATTGTATTATAAGACAGATCCATCATGATGTTTTTTGAATTTTTGGAATAAAGCCCACCTCCTTAATTTCGACCTATGCATGTACATGCGATTACACAATTTACATGATCACTTTCTGAAATGTGCTGCTGTGTGTGATTCTACTCCAGGTCCGCGCAGCTACCTCAGCTCCACCATGACAGACCGCTTCGACTGCTTCTACTGCAGAGACAACCTGCAGGGCAAAAAGTACGTCAAGAAGGATGACAAGCCTGTGTGTGTGCGCTGCTTCGACAAGCTGTGTGCCAACACTTGCGCAGAATGTCGTCGACCAATCGGCGTGGATGCCAAGGTGTAAACATATATTTTTTTCTACTTCATTTGAAAGGCTATAATACTTCATTAATCACCCTTTAATTAGAATGATTTTGTTGTTTTTATTGTATTTTCCTTCCATTTAAATGTTCTTGATCAGTTACAAATATTCATGATTTGACTAATGCATCATCATTTAAGGTTCAGCAATAGCTACTGAAGCATCTTGAACTAAAATTATGAGATAACATTTGAAAGCTTCCTTAAGCATAACAGCCTAGTTTTTGTGATTCAGTGTAGAATAGTAATCTGAAAACTGGTTAGTGGTTGTTTTTCGGTCTGATCATTATCAAAAGCTCAGCTATCCTCCAAATTATCTTTCCTCACTTTTAAGTCGAAGTTCAGCTGTGTGTTCAGCCCATGCTGTTGGGATAAACTCTCTGAACCTCTTTCCAGGAGCTGACCCATAAGAACCGCCACTGGCATGAGGACTGCTTCCGCTGTGCCAAATGCTACAAAAACCTGGCCAACGAGCCGTTTGGAGCTCGAGATGATGGCAAGATCATGTGCGGGAAGTGTGGAGCCCGTGAGGACTCGCAGCGCTGCCAAGGCTGCTACAAAGTCATCATGCCTGGTGTGTGATCCTACTTATAGCCAACCAACCATGCATTAGAAATAAATACTACAAACCACACACTTATTCTCTGCAATAGTGCACATGGGATGTTTTTGAAATATGTGTTATGTTGCCCCTACTCAGTGGCGCAAAAATGGGGTAGGCAGTATATGCGGTGCACATGGCCGCACCGCCAGGGGACGCACCGCCTGCCCCTACTACTTTATGCAGACAAAAGCACAAAGTATTCTGATGCCACTAATGAAAAACACCAGTCAGTACTTGTTCTAACAGCGTTTAAATGATGTCTGTGATAAAAAAAAAAAAAAAAACTAAGCGTTTTACTTCATCAGGGTTCAGTTTGGAGTCCTACCTTCTGGCAAACTGTTTTTGAGGGAAAAGAAATTTTGGATCCAATTTCAAAAGCATCCATAGATCTAGCTAAGGATTTAAGCCAGAAGATGTACTTTCTTTAGAAATCAGTTTTCTTATTTGTTTGTTTAGGCACGCAGATAAAATTCTCCTCCCTCATGATGAAGCACCCATTCATTTCCTTTTCCAGTTGTACATTATTGAACCTCTTGCACTCACAGGGATGTTGAAGGTCTGTTAAAGCTCTGTCTGGAGTTTTTTTCTACCAGGGAACAATTGAAGCACTTGCTGCATGTTGCATGAAATCCTCCCAAACAATGGCAATGCCTTTCATGACATGCAATTTGCAATTTCCTACACACAAATACTATAAGATCATAATTAGATATGCTTATGATATGGCGCCGCCTACCTGGTCGCATAGGAATTGACGCCTGCTTTATTAAGCAGCCTAGACATTTTGGAAAAGGTGTACAGCTAATGACAGCTCTTCTGATCTCGTGTTTGTTTTCTTTCAGGAGATAAGAATGTGGAGTATAAGCATAAGATCTGGCATGAGCAGTGCTTCACATGCTTTGAATGTAAACAGCCCATCAGCTCTCAGAGCTTCCTGACCAAGGGGGATGATTTCTTCTGCACCTCATGCCATGAGAAGAAGTTCGCCAAGAACTGTGCCCGCTGCAAGGAGGTGACTGCCGTGGCAAATCACACACTGAGAACAAAACCCAAAACTAAATGCAATGCTTAGGATTAGCAATACTCCATGTTTATGTTACACCATGCATAAGGTTTTTGTGGCTTACTGTTATAGATGTAAAAATATAATGATAAAGATCATTCGTAGAGAGGAAATACCCTTATAATTTAAGAGTTTGTGTTAATCATTCTCTCTTATAATGATATTTGCATGAAATATCTCCAGCCCATCACCTCTGGTGGGATCAACTATCAGGACAAGCCTTGGCACTCTGAATGCTTTGTGTGCAAAACTTGCAAGAAAGCCCTGGCCGGCGCTCGGTTCACAGCTCATGAGGACGATTTCTACTGTGTGGACTGCTACAAGACATCCGTGGCCAAGAAATGCTCTGGATGCCAGAATCCCATCACAGGTAAATATGCAAAACCTAGCATGTTTTGGAGATTTTGCATTATAAGACCAGCACATAGTAAGCAGCTCACATTCTATGGACACAGATATTTCTGGGATGAGAGTTTGTTGGACATTTGTTGAGAAGCTTCTGGTTCTCCTGATGTTCCAGGGTTTGGCAGAGGGACCAATGTGGTGAACTATGAGGACAAAAGCTGGCATGAGTACTGCTTTAACTGCAAGAAGTGCTCTCTGTCCCTGGCCAACAAGCGCTTCGTCATCAATGAAGAGAACATCTACTGCACTGACTGTGCTAAGAAGTTGTGAGGACAGAGATGATCGTCTCCACTGGTTTCATCTAATGAGAGCGATTCTTTCCAAATTGCTAACAAAACTAAAGTAACTTATACGTCATTAGATTATGGTGGCTACTAGCTTCTATTCAAGTTGGTTATCTGTATTTTTGGGCAAATCCTCCAAAGAATGCTTAGACATACAAAATACATTAATTAATCAGTGTTAGCCAACTAAGTATAGAGGAGTCATCTTTGCTTGCAGTATGTTTTTTTTTTTAATTAGCAGAAAATAGTGAGTGGTATGTAATTTGAGTTTCTTACTTTCATAGTCAGTTACCTGCATCTTGACAGCAGTATGTTCTTGCTTCTGGTGGCCAGCATAACTAAGAGGTTTTACACTTAGAATCAGCTGCAGTTTGAAACGTGTGCAAATCAAACACAGATAGGCCTTACTGGAAGATTTCTTTTTCTTTTTTTTTTCTTCCTTTTTCTGAAGTAATAAGATTTCTGTCACTTTGCGAACATGTGCTGTTTGATTTGCATGATTAACACACATCTTTCTGGAATTAATGTGTGGTCTACATTTAACATGGAAACTTTGGCATGTCAATATATACTGTATCCGTGGAATTTTGAGTGAAGGAACAATGATTACGGAAATAAATTTCAGACAAACTAAATGTTTCAAAGGAATTATAAGAGCACTATTAGACCAGGTGATCACAGCTTTGCACCAAACAGCATTTATTTCTTGTATCTTGCAAAACTTGAACAGTTTTTTTTTTCTCAGTACATTTTAGATATATTTACAAATATATCGTGTAGTCAGGGCTAGTTTAAGGTGTTGTAAAGAAAAGAAAATAGATCCTGTTCAGGGCCTAGGTCAGGTTAAATGATTGTCATGGCTGAAGTAAGCACATATGTTTAGTTACTAATATATGAAAATAAATATCGCCTACTCTCAATCTAAGGCACCATTCTATTCTACCAGCATTGTGAGTAAGCTAGAGAACAGCTCTGAAGCACAAAACTCGAAGGGCTTAAAGGGAAGCAGCGACAGCGATGGCGTGACACACTCAAACAGCTTAGTGCTGACTTACCAAGGAAGCAGCACACAACAAACCACACTGGCAAAACAGCTCAATGACTGGTTCTGCAGCAGCCACAGCATGACTTGAAGCACTTTGGGGCATCTTAATATTTTTGCAAGCAAAGTAGTGTTAAGGAGAGACTGCTAAAAAGCCAAAATAGAGACTTTTTAGGATTTAAGGCCATCTCCTTTACATACAAAGCACTCCTCTCACAGTAAAAGTTAGTCTTCTCTTGCCTGAGATTCAGATGTACCACTCAAATTCTGGACAATTGCTTCACGAGGTAAAGCTTTACACAGTGCTAATGTATCTTGTTCTTATCATGATACTGGATTAAACCAAATAACATTATGAAGTTTTATGCCTTAAGCTTTAGAATAAGAGGTCCTGGCCTAATTTGTAACAAATGAGAGAATGAAAATCTTATAGACCCATAACCTTCTCTGTTGGACAGATCAATTTCAAGTTTTTTCTTGAAATAACCAGACTACAAAACAGCAGCACCATGAAAAAGAACATTCAAATGTTAATTCTCATATCAAGACTATGTACAAGACCAGTTTTGCAAAGCCCTGTGTGCAACCCTGTTAAACCACCACCAGTACCCTTATACAAGGTCCACTCACTTCTTTTTAGGTAATAACAAACCAGTCCAGTTTAAATCGACCTTCCAGCAACAATGCAGCATATTCTACCAAACGCAACTTGCATATGTCCTCCATTCACATCCATGTTTCTTTTATTCCATTTCCTATTAATAAAGACAAGGCTCTGTACATCTACGGAGAAGGATCAGAGACTTGTGAGTGAACTGCACCTGACCTGTAACTGTTGTAATCATAGGTATGGAATCTTTAGTGACAGCCCTGAGTTCAGTGGGGAAAGACTCTGGCCTACCAGGGCCAACTGAACCGTGAACTGGCTCTAAACACTTCACTTTCCCTCTATTCCCTGACCCAACAAATACTGAGGATTTATAATACTTACATACGTAGAAACCTTTTAAATATATCTTAATATGTGGCGACAGGTAAATTTAGAAGCAAATTAATCCAACCATTTAGCAAGAAGACATGAGTCATTGGAAAGCACTTCTCCACTGGATGAACTGAGGAGAAAAGCAATTACAAGTGAAAGAAGAGACAAAAATTAAATGGTACTCTCAAACACATTAGGACCTGATGTAATTGGAGGACCCTTACAGAACTTGGGGCCTTCATGAATGCTAGTAAAACAAAAACAAACCCAAAAACCCAAACAAAAACAACAACCACCCACTACACAGCTCTCATCTGAATGTGCAATTGTTAGAAAGAGATTACAGTAATTCTTTTTGTGTTAAACTATCGTAAGTAGCATAGATTCATGCTGATATCCACAGTTAAGTTGACGAGTTTCAGGATGCACTTAAATTAGGTTTTTTATGAGTAACCATGTTTTACACTTATGTACATGTAAAAGAAAATGCCAACAACACTGGGCAACGATTATGAACTTACAATATTAAATATGTAACTAGTCACAAGTGCTCACAAGCGTATTCACCTTGGGATCCTTCATCCATTGTACTCCAAAGGAATTGGCAAATCTTTTAGCAGAGTTAGAAATTCAGCTGTCATTTTAAGCAACACCCCACTTGTCAAACAAGAGATTTTCTGAAATATCTTGACCAAGACTAGCTATCTACAAACTATACAAGAAATGCTTCACAGCAGCAAAGTGAACAACTAGGAACAGACAACTGGCCTGGGTTAAGACATGGAATTCGCAGAATCTGGGAAATACAAGCAGTTTACTACTCGCAAAGTACGTTAAGCAGGGCACAGTGGAGCTTTAAGGAAAATGTCAAGAAAGGTCACAACCGAAATAGAGCCCTTCAGTATCTGTATGGGCAGCCTGACTGTAGGCCACATCCCTATTCTCAAGCAATACTCACAATTCAAATGTGGACTTTAAACCATTAATTTGAGACGACTGGAGAATGTCCTTAACCCTTTGCCTCAGTGGCTTTCTTTCACATTACTCATTTCTGCTTGGATCGGTCGCTCCAACTATTTTGCTGTTTAAAGCCAACTTTGTCAAACAGTTACAACAGTTTATAATCACTAACTCGCTTACGTTTTCCCCCGAACGAATGAATGGGAAATTCATGCAAGTAACAAAAATAACCAAACAGAGGGGAAAAAAATGAATGATTAATAAATTACAATAGTTATCCCACATAAAAAAAATGACATTAATGACAAAGAGCAAAACAAAAACACCATAAAATAATGTGAATAAAGGGAAGAATTAGAATGAGTTAGAAATAATGAGGAATAAGCACATTGAAAGAATACATTTTCCCTGAAGCATTTTTCATATTTTCTGTTTTTCTTTTTGGTTTCTTTTTTGATCCACGCAAATCACAGAGGTGCAAAGGCCAAGGCCTTCCTCTCCGCCTCAGTTTCTCTCGCTGTCGAGATGAGGCGGAGTACAAGAGACTTTGGATCTCAACTGGACATGTGTCATGGAGTGCAATTAGCAATGGGCCCTGGGCAAAGAGATCAACTCACATCTCTGGAAGAGCAGAAAAACAGTAACACAAAATACAGTCACAAAGCAGTCCGTTCTAGATAAGTACAGTAAACATATGCAACTTAATTGCTTTAACATATTCCTAATTCCTCACCAGGCAAGGCTTCAATGGGCTGAAGTGGATGGAGAGTGTTCACAGGAGCCGATTTGTCTTCGAAGGCCACTCTGGGACCCTCAGGTCCACCCTCACAGTCTATTAGGCCCTGGTTACAGCCTTCAGGCTCCATGAGCGGACGGCCCTTAGTGTGAACCCCCAGATCAATTAACTCCTCAAAGCTCCATGGCCCAGCTTTTCCATTTAGGCCCAGTTTAGAGTCCTCATTCACAAACTCAGAACCCTCCACTAGACGTGTCTTTGAACAGGAATGACTGAGGGATATACAAACAAGGTTGGTATTAAACAGCATATCTTCAAAATGACATTCTTTATTTGTAGAATGTTATTGCAAGCTATGCAGGAGAAGAGTACTCTGTGTGCAAAATTTACAGAAAAATGAATAGTGCAACAGAAATGACAACCTATTTCTGTACCTCAGTGGTGGGGGCTCTGCTGCACTGTGACCATTGTTGTTCTCCTTGTTGTCCACTTCGGTTTGTCCATTCACACTGCCAAGTGGATCTTCCCGCTCTACAAGGTTTTCCGGTGATGACAAATCTTGCTCCTGTAAATCTGTTTGGTCTACTCCCTCTGCAGCTTGTTCCAATTGGTCAGACTGACCTTCTGAAATTTGACAGAGTCCTAATCAGATGCAAAGAAATTCTGTACAAATGTACAGGCTCAATAACACACCATCATTAACACAAAGCATAATACACAAAGCACTAACCCATATTTTCACAGTTTATCTGGTCAGTAAAGTGTTCACCATTCTCATCTGGAATGTTTTTCTCATCAATGCACTGAAAGAAAGGAAGACACACAAAGTGAATGACATCTCTGCAGCAGTCATTAATATTGTATAAATTAAACCACTCTAAGTTGCCTTGCCTTGAAATCAATTTGGTCCGTTTTCCTGGTTCTCTTCATAATTTCTTCAATTCTCTGGTATCACAGAAAGAGAGAGGGGGAAAACTATATAAAATAGTTTAGGCTTAAAAAATATCCAAACTGGATTTCTGCAGAAAATTAGCAATCTTAGAGAATATTGTACTCAGATAAGAAATGTAAATTAGGAGTTTAAATTAGGAGAGTACAATTTGTTATTTGTCAATTGTTATGATACTGGCCTTGCAACACTAGCAAAAAACCCCAAAAAACTACAACCTTGAGCAATCATAGCTACAGCTCAGTGTTTCAGGGGGTAACTGGATAAATCAGTATAATGAACACATTCTTTTGGTCAAAATGCATTGGATTTTTACTCTTTTCTTGATCAACATTACAACATGTAGCAATATAAATGTAATGCTAGTATTTTGTCCATTGTCTTGCTCTAGTCATTTATAAAAGGGGATCTGAAACAGGGTCCTTCTGGTATGATCATTTATCTGCACAATTGTTTATGTGCTCTGTATGATCTGTCTTATGTTTTGTCAATTTGTCTGATGGTCTATTGTGTGGGTAGACAGCATCACCACAGTGGAAAGTGGGACAAGCATGTTCCGAAAAGCCACCTTCTTTCTCTCCATGCGTTCCTGCTGGTTCTGCTGCATAATGCGTTCTCTCTCCTGGCGCTGTTTTTCAGCCTCTTCTTGAGCCTTTGCTTCTGCCAATTCACGCTGCAATTGCACATGCAATCAATCAACTGATCATTATTCCATCCAAGTCTGCTATCTGAGACATGTGATGTATGGATTCTTGCTCACCTCTTTCTGTAACTCAGCCTGTCTCAGCTGCTCCTCTAGCTCCAGCTGCTGCCTCTCCTCCTCTGCTATACGAGCCTGCTCTTCCTCTTCCTTCTTCATCTCTTCTGCTCGACGCTTCTCTTCTTCTATGCATCTCAATCTCTCCTCTTCAGCTAGGCGCTTCTGCTCCTCCTTTTTCAGTCTGTAAGACAGAACACCATATTCATCCCTGCATATCATACTGTAGAAACTTAAAACTAAATGAGATGATTACACTTGCCTTAGTACATGCTCTGATTTTAAGATGCTGTAGTGAAGTGAATCTTACCAAAAGCAAAATGTAAAGAGCAAAAGCATCACTTGTCCTAAATGCAGTCCTTCAGCCAAGGTGACATGTTTGGTGTTTAAAGTTTGCTTCTTTGGCTAAAATAACCAACACATAATGCCAGTTTTTTCTCACCAGCTAAAAGAGCAAACTGCATGCCTAACCCAGCATGTACAAAATCCCTAACAATTCAATGCAGTCTGAAATCATTTAGACATACAGCTCACATGAGTCTGAATGCAGAGTATATTGGGTATAGAAAGGAAGCATTCACTTCAAAATATCACAATATTAATATTTTGTTGGATTGCAGCCTAAAATAAAGACACACAGAATTCGCTCATTATAATTTAACATCCAAATAAAAGGAAAAAGATATATTACTGTAGTTACTGCCTTAAGTCTGTTAGAATACTCTCCTCCAACTTTCCAGATCTATGTTTGACTGAACTGTAACAGTTCTGTAAAGAAGAGTGGAGAAATATCAAATTGGATGACTACAATCTTCAAGCCATTCCACAGATTTTTAAAAGGGGTTTATGTCTGGGCCCTATTTAGGCCACGCAAGGACACTGACCTTTTTCTCCTTCAGCTACTGTGTGGTCAATTTTGCTGTGTGCTTTGACTCACTGTCTTGGTGGAAGGTGAACCTTTTATGCCTTTTGACAAATTTCTGGAAGGCAGCAGGTTTTCCTCAAGAATTTGATGGTATTTCGCCCCACCCCACAACAAGATGCTACCACCTCCATTTCTTGTGTTCAGCACCATTCGGTGTTCAGGCCAAAATATTCGATGGTCTCATCTGACCATCACACCTTTTTCCACTTGGTATCAGAATCTTAATTTTGGCAAAGCTCAATTAAAAATATTTTTTTTCTTGAGGAGTTGCTTTTTCTTTTTTTATTCTTGCATCCCTCCAATATAAGCCACATTTGTGAAGCACTTGTAATATTGTTGCCACATGCACACAATGACAACACTGTCATAAATTCATGTAACTGCTTCAAAGTTCCCAAATGTCTCTTGGTAGCCTCTCTGACCAGTTTCCCCCTTGTTTTTCCATCCGGTTTGGAGGGACGGCATGGTTTATCTTTTTCCCCCCAAAACTGTTATCACATCTTTTTATGGATGTTATAAGCTGCATTGAGTAGAGAGCTGGAAAAACTTTTTTTTTTTTTGGTGTGCGTGTATTTCAGACGGCAGAGCTACAAAATGTGAATACCTAAGGTAAGTGATTCTTTTCTATACTCTGTATACACTTTCTGTTGTAAGGAGAATATTGTAAAAACTGAAGTAGATAAAGATTACTGATAGAAATTAAAAGGAGGGATTATACTGAGGAAAGTCAAACTGAACTAGATCTTCCAGCATGACCTCACCTCTCCTCTTCCTCTCGCTGCACCCGGACCTGTTCATCCCTCTCTTTCTGTTCACGGGCCAGACGTCGGTTCTCTGCCAAGATTTTAGCAGCCTCGGCAGCCGAGTTAGTGCCGGCAATGGCTTTAGAGCTGGGATCTGAAAAAGCAGCCATAAACCATGTTACAGAGTTAGTAACATTAAAAAGCAAACAGAGGTTGCAACATGTCATCCACACATAGGGTTGCAGTTTGAAGCGAGGAAATATGATTATCTAGCACATTCTGTAACTATTAAACCAGCTGCTCATGATTTCACACTAAAACGAATCAAAGTCAGAGTTGAAGCAGCTAATCATGCAGCCCAAAAGCTCCAGCAGAGGGCACAGTATCTCCAGTTTCTGCTCTGACTACACAGGAAGTGAAAATGAACTTGCTGCTCCTGGCCGTGCTTGACCTTGCTAGTACAATACCAGGGCTGTACTGAAGATGTCTTTGTGTTGGTTTATGGTACTTTTCCACCTCAGCTTCTCATAATGCTCAGCCAGATGACCAGCATCATAGAAACAGTCACAGTATTTTCTATTTTGACAAACAAAATCTAAGAGCAAATCTTCTCCATAAACCAAATGAAAACTCATTGGTAGTCAGTTTTGAAACATTGAAAGCTGTTAGTTTAGCAACCCTAGAACTGGAAAAATATAGAAAAGAACCCTAAGTCACACTGTGCAAAAGTGCCCAAAAATCTAAATATCTCAAGAAACAAAAAGAAATCCTTTACAGACAGTTTGCAACATAAATCTTATCTGAAATTTCTGTATATGAACTGTCACTTCTCACCATCTTTGGGTTTAGTGCTGGGGGCAGGGACAGCAGTGTTGGTCTCTTGAGGCTGGGGTGTAAGAGGTGTCATAGGGGACATATCTTTTGGCTTAGAATCCCTTTTCCGGAGAATAGGTGGTCCGGTAGGGGTGAGCGAAGGCTTCTGTATGGGCGGAGGTTTGGAGGCAGCGGTGGGCTGAGGGGACGGAGGCCGTTGCTTTAATCCACTGGGAGAAGGTGGTCGGCAGCGGGGACTTGACCTGGATGTGATGAACAAAGATTGGAGAGGGCATAGGGAATAGTTGCAAGCATGAAGTTTAGGGCAAGAACAAAGAAAATATAAAGTGAGCTGCGGTTTACACATCTGCAAAAAAGCACATAGATGATGTTATGGGTAATTGATCTTGTTTTTAAAGTTGCAGTAACAGAAGTATTATTTTGCTCTTACTTGGTCTCTCCAGGGGATGGCGCTCTCTTAGTTGTGCTGGTGGCATGAGCGGATGGGGATGGGGAGCGATGGCGACTAGGAAGGTTGGACGGTGAAGGTGGACGTTTCCCTCCTGGTGAAGTGTAGCGTTTGTCCTTCTCAGTTTTCTGCTTACACATGCAGACGAAGGCGGACGCACGTACACAGACAGACACAAAGAGGAAGCGACAAAGGAGACAAGACAAACAGAAAGATTTTAAAAGACATCAAGGGCAAAGACTACTTATGTAATGCATAAAAGTTACCACTGTACAATTCGCTCAATTTACACCAAACAAACAAACAAAAAAAAAATTCAAAGCTGTTGTTGATTATTTTCCATTACATAATGTGAATTCAGCCCAAATTCAGCTGCTTAGTTTGTGGCTATACCAAATAACCTTATTTATGATCGTGTTTAAACACAGCAGAGGCTCTAATGCGGTCAGGCTCAAGGTGGCTGTATCAGACCTTAGGGCCCATCTATTTATATTAAACCTCTCACGTGCTGCCTGGGTCAGAACAGGGTCACTCAAATGGCAGCAGGACAAAAGGACAGCACTACAGATCTGGATTGGTTCGTGTTTACAACCATGTTTCTAACTTCCAAGGTTTCTAACAAGAACACTTCTCCACAGCTAGTTCATTTACTTGAAACAAATGCTTTAAAAAGTACATTTTGGCCAGGCTGAATGGAAGATAGGAATAAACCATGGTGTTCATTGTAGTCACCTTAAATACATGTGCATACAGTGTCAGTATTTATCAGAAAAAGCAAAGGACTGAAAATTAGCCCTGTGTCAGACTGAATCAGTGAAGCAGCCATTCATTACAGCTACAGCGATCACTGTTCCACTTTCACAAAGGCCATCGAACTGTAATTGTGGAGCACCACTGTAGAGACATACAGTAAGTGAACTGATAACTCCAGGGAATACTAAGTAAGTGAGGTCAGAATAATCTCAACAGAGCAGGAGATTAATTTAATTAATTCAGGACTTATCCGCAAGTGTGCCTATACACATTGCTAAGACATCTTACCATACTGCAACAAGAAAAACATAAATGAATGATCTAGTAACTGTGTTGTCTTAATTGCTAAGATTTAGTGGGCAATTCCAAAACATCTTACTGTGCTTGTAAAATGGCCTGTAGGTTTAAACACTAGCAGGGTGTGTGCTGCAGTCAGCTAGTGGTTCCTGTTTTGTCCTTGGATGTATTCTAACAATAAATCTCACCATTGAAGCCAGCACAGCACCAGCAACATCACTTAATCTGGTACATGTGCCTTCCGATACTCAGTTAAAATGATTGATTTCCTTGAGAGGTATTTCATTTAATTATTACGTATCATACTTTAAAGGTTTTCAGGTTTATCAGATACAGCATTTTTCAGCTCAGCTAGGCGATGTGTTTGTGTGTCTAAATTTATGAGGGCATGCATATCAGCAAGCAATGAGCCTGTGTTTCCTCTGCTTGTCAGGGCATGCTCCAGCTGCTATCAGATAGTGCTGGTCAGAAAGGCTAGCACCTTGATTAGCATCAGTGCAAAATGACTAGACTGCTTTGCAAAGCAAATCAAAGTAGACATGTATATACAAAATCCTGCTGTCAGAGTGTATTATTTTAAGACATTTCATTCCAGGTGGAAAAAGAATGGTAACTCTCTTCCTTTCCTTTAAAATCATAGGGAGATTAAGTATACAACATACTTAAGTCAGTCCCATATGATGATTCAACTAGACCTTAGCAGTAATAAAAGTGATCTGGACCTAAACATAAGTGTAAATGTGCCTTCAGTCCACATGATTGTACTTAAAGTAGTGTCACACAGAAGTAGCATGATGATGGCAGCAGAATAGGTCTTACAGAAATACAAAAACTGTTTGTAAGGAGCCTTATTAAATGATCTGGACACTGACTGAAGTCATGAATGATTTTTCCACTGGATGGGCTAAATTCCCACAGCCACACACTAAAATCTTGAGGAAAGCCTCCCAAGGAAAGTGGTGGCTGTACAGCTGCAAAGGGGTGTGTGGGGGAATCTATTATTTTCATCCCCTTTACTGCTTCATGATTTGAAAATGTCATCTTGACAGGAAAGCTTTGGATATAAGACATAAAATGCCATGTAAACATGTCAGTTTTTGACACACTCGTGAACTATAATGCTGTATATTAAATATGATTTCTCAGACATAAATAAATCAATGTTACTGTAATATTAACTAATGCTAGGCAACAACGTAAAATTTTAATCATAATTAATCGCAATATTTTTTTGTGATAATCACGATTAATCACATTAGTCTGTGTAAAATTAAACCATTCAAAAGTAGTGTATAGGTCACATATTTTAAAAGTGCTGCTACAGTGCATCTGGAAAGTATTCACAGGGCATCACTTTTTCTACATTTTGTTATATTACAGCCTTATTCCAAAATGGATTCAATTTTTTCCCTCAGAATTCTACACAAAACACCCCATAATGACAACATGAAAAAAGTTTACTTGACGTTTTTACAAATGTATTTAAAAGTAAAAAACTTGAGAAAGCACATGTACATAAGTTTTCACAGCCTTTGCCATGAGCTTCAAAATTGAGCTCAGGTGCATCCTGTTTCCCCTGATCATCCTTGAGATGTTTCTGCAGCTTAACTGGAGTCCACCTGTAGTAAATTCAGTTGATTGGACATGATTTGGAAAGCCACACACCTGTCTATTTATTGTCCCACAGTTGACAGTTCATGTCAGAGCACAAACCAAGAATGAAGTCAAAGGAATCGTCTGTAGCCCTCCTAGACAGGATTGTCTCAAGGCACAAATCTGGGGAAGGTTACAGCAAAAAATTCTGCTGCTTTGCAGGTCCCAATGAGCACAGTGTCCTCCATCATCCCTAAGTGGAAGAAGGTCGAAACCACCAGAACTCTTCCTAGAGCTGGCTGGCCATCTAAACTGAGCGATCGAGGTAGAAGGGCCTTAGTCAGGGAGGTGACCAAGAACCAGATGGTCACTTTGTGAGAGCTCCAGAAGTCCTCTGTGGAGAAAGGAGAACCTTCCAGAAGGACAACCATCTCTGCAGCAATCCACAGTGAAGCATAGTGGTGGCAGCATCATGCTGTGGGGATGTTTTTCAGCAGCAGGAACTGGGAGACTAGACAGGATAAAGGGAAAGACGATTGCAGCAATGTACAGAGACATCCTGGATAAAAACCTGCTCCAGAGTGCTCTTGACTTTAGACTGGGTAGATGGTTCATCTTTCAGCAGGACAATGACCATAAGCAGACCGCCAATATATCAAAGAAGTGGCTTCAGGACATCTCTGTGAATTTCCTTGAATGGCCCAGCCAGAGTCCAGACTTGAATCCAATTGAACATCTCTAGAGAGATCTTAAAATGGCTGTGCACCGATGCTTCCCATCCAACTCGATGGAGCTTGAGACGTACTTCAAAAAGACTTGAGGCTGTATTTGCTGCCAAAGGTACAGCGACAAAGTAGTGAGCAAAGGCTGTGAATACTTATGTGTTTTCTCAGCTTTTTAAAATTTTACTAAATTTGTAAATACCTCAAGTAAACATTTTTCATGTCATTATGGGTTGTTGTGTGTACAATTCTGAGGGAAAAAATGAATTTAATCCATTTTGTAATAATGCTGCAACATAAAATGTGGGAAAAGTGATGCGCTGTGAATACTTTCCAGATGCACTGTATATGAACAAAAGTGCAATTGGTTTAAAAAAAACACTTGAAACAAATTAGGTGCTTCTTAACAGCAGAGTTCACAACTTAAACATTAATGTAATCAGATCAAACATAAAACCAAAGCTAGTTACCTCTGCCAGGGCATTCTTGTTTTATCTGGTTTGTTACAGAAAAACAAGTTACCCAAGTTAGAGTCCACAGCATGGGGAGCAGAACCTTTATAGCAGCTGCAAAGAGGGACCAACTCCACATGAAAGTGTATGTATATGAATGCAATGTCAAGTCACTGTTGTTGTAATATGGACAAAAGTATTGGGTCAATTGAGCCCTGCAAAAACCAGCTGAGACACAGCTCTGTGTGCACCCATGAGCCCCAAAAAACAATGAACTGTTAAAACTGTGATAATGTGTGTTTAAATAATTGTTGGCATTAAGTAAATAACGCATTAATGTGCCTAGCCCTAATATTAACATGACAGCTAAGCATTTGAAGATCCTCTGTTATGTAAACTAAAATATCAGGCAAAAAGTTTGTACACAAGAAACAGCACCACTAAGCGATCAAGTGGGTGTTCAGGCTCTTTTGTAAACTTACAAACAACCGGGCTTAGTCTGAAACAAAAGGAACATTGGCTCCTTACATAAATTACCACAATGGACTGAAACATAGTCCAGATGTATGCTCAGCAACAGGACTGATGATCAATAACCTTAAAAACATGGCCGACAGCTGTGTCGTTTAGGTTTTGTAATTCCATAAGAACGGACGATTCCGTGAACGCATTCCGTGAACATTAACAAGGACCTTGTCCTTAATCAGTGAAATCAATGTACCTCCCTCTGTAAAAATAACTGTCCGATTAAAGCTAAATAAAACCACACATTCGTAATACGCTGCTATTCACACACCTGAGTCATGCTGGAGATGGAGTCTGCTGATATGGAGGTAGGGGGGCCTTTCTGCCGGTCGGTGCTGCGGCTGCGCAAGGGTCCACGAGGGCTGGGCTGCAGCGGGGTGGCTGACACTGAGCGAGGACACAGGTGAGACTCTGGTAAAGGACACGGTCAGTATAGACAAGGTAGGTGGAGCGAGGAGAGGAGGCCACAAGCAGGTCAGTAGGGTCAGCGAGGCCGAGGGGAAGGAGGAAAAAGGCAAGGAAGAGAAGGATGGGGATGATAAGAGCACAAAAAAGTTTAACAGGTGTTAGATTTCTATTGACTGGTAGATGAGGGTTTGTTGTTTCAGGTGCAAGCAATGATGGGCTTAGGAGGCTGAGTGGATAGAGTAGTAGAGAGAGAGAGAGAGAGGAGAGGAGAGGAGAGGAGAGGGAGTGAGAGAGCGCAAGAGAGAGAGCGAAAGATGCAGAGCGAGAGTGAAAAATGCAGAGAGCGAGGAGAGAGTGAAAGATGCAGAGAGAGCGAGAGAGCGAAAGAAAAGAGAGCGA
>JBBPCW010000031.1:1759327-1778767 GCA_037974425.1 Phenacogrammus interruptus | reverse complement strand
GAGAAAGAAAGAGAGAAAATAAGAGATACAGAGAGAGCAAGAGATGCAGAGATGGTGAGAGATAGAGAAAGAGTTGCACAGACAGAGACAAGACAGAAAGAGAGAGAGCGAAAGACAGAGAGAAAGAGAGAGAGCAAAAGAGAGAAAGAGAGAGCGCGAAAGAGAGAGCGCGAAAGAGAGAGAGCGATAGATAGATAGAGAGAGAGAGAGCGAGCAAAAGAGAGAAAGAGAGAGCGAGCAAAAGAGAGAAAGAGAGAGCGCGAAAGAGAGAGAGCGAAAGAGCGATAGATAGATAGAGAGATAGAGAGAGAGAGAGATAGAGATAGAGATAGAGATAGAGATAGAGATAGAGAGAGAGAGAGAGAGAGAGAGAGATGCACTCGCTTGTCAAACACAAGCTACACATACACTAGACAGTTGCTGCACCAAATACCAATATCACCAAAGCAAAATCCCTAACCTGGAGCATACGACCAGTCACCAAACAGCCAAGCACCATCCACCCTCATAGACATACAAAGCACACACTGATTTAAAAAAAAAAAAACACAAAAAAAAAACCAAGCAAACAAAAAACAAACAAAAACACCTCACACTTCTTCACACAATTATAGGATGTTAGGGATTAGCCTGCTTGTCCATTTTTTGTAGGACCACCATGTCAGACAGACTTCTCCTGCCAGTGTGTCTGCTGCTGCTCTGGACCGTGGGCCATACCAAAGCCAAATTTCAGCATAAATAGGGCAAGAAACTTTTGGGAAATTTAGAAGGAACACTTGCTTATGTGCCTGCAAGGGCACACAACATGATTTGGCCAAGAGCTGGAAACAAACGTCTACACAGAAGCACAGAGAGCTAAGGTAAGTTGAGGTAAGGAGAGCAGGGCACACAACCTTGAGAGAGTTGTGATGGGAGGGATTCCTCAGCTAATCTTCACCTGTGGTAATTAACTCTGACTGTTATGAACAAGAGATAAGCACCCAAATGTAATTGATCCATAAGCGGCTGCTGATTCATGTCATCTCCATGACTATTTCAGGAGCCTGTGATGATGGCCTCAAATCCTACTTATGTAATAATGATTACGATTACGAGAAGATGGTGACCCAAGGAGCTGTATTTTGCCTGTCACTTTCAGTACAATCATTGAAAGAGTATGCCCAGCACTGGTCCACAACAGTTTGGTGATTTTTCAACTCACGCACCCAATTCTACTAAGAAGTTAGTGACAGATTATCCTTGAGAAAAACAGGAAATCACCAAACTATGTTTCTACGTTCAGGAATATCTTAAAGAAATATAAAACATATTTAAGCCAAAAATGTCTTTCCAACTTTCTGACCTTCCTTATATTTTTAAGCTGTAGAGGGTTTCAGCAGTGAGGGCACTGAGGTAGCTGCTCTGTCGGGATTAAGTGCAACTACAGCAGCAAGTGACAGCAGCACTATCCAAAGCTCACATTCTCTGCACACAGTCCCTCACACGCACAGCACTGCTCAGTTAATCAGCTTACTGCAGATCTCTCAGGCAAAGAGTGCTGTGTAAAACACACACACACAATCACACACCATGAGACTCTACAAAGTGTGTGAGAAATGTAGTAGTGTGTCTATTCCAATTCAAAACTATGGATAATGGAAGTATGCAGATTCTCATATGTGTAAAAATAAATGACTACTACTACTTACTAACATATGGCAGTATCATAGTGTCACTGTTTGTGCACTTAGCGAGTACAAATGTTCCCTCACCCTAAATGGTGTTTGTCTACCATGTCCAAATGTAGAAAATGCAGCTTTAAGGCAATAGGGGAAATTGTTTTTGCCCAAACACTGCTATAATACCGACATCAAATTCATCTCGATCATATTGAGGCCTAATGGGGTCTTAAATTGAGAATCCTTGGATAGTTCACTCTTGTGCTTTTGTATATCCCACTGAACACAACAAACCATCAACTACACCTGTAATTCTCTATAATTCTCTATAGAGGTCAATTAGTCCAATAAGGGCTCAACTGCACCCCTCTCTTTCTCGCTGCCTCTAGGGCCTTTTCTCCGTGTTACCTGGTAAGTCAGTTCCATCTGCTGAGAGGGCTGCCGCGCTCTTGCTCCTAGCAAGAGAGGCCTGGGTGGGGGTGAGGAGACGGCTGAGGACACCGCTGTCCAAGGGACTGGCCAAGGAGCGACGTGCTACACGCAAACACAGCATGCCGACGCCCAAAAAACAGAGCATACAAAAAGAAGAAAAGAAAAGAGACAGAAGGGTTGAAGGAAAACACAAATAGTGGTAGTGGAGGGGAAAAGGGGGGTGACATTAAGGCAACCAAGTGATTTCAAAACAGTAAGGAAGAATTAACATGAGAACCAAAGAGTGATTGTGCTCAAAACTTAAAGCACCGGACGGTGCAGCTGGAGCAAAGGTGCGCTTCAGGTGAGCTAGAGGGTATAAACGGGACAGCAAGGATATACATGGACGGAAGCATTCATGGCAGAAACCAAATGACAATGGTGCAAGAGCTCTTTGAGAGTCAGAGATTAGTCAAATGTTTATCTTTGATCTGGAGGTTAGCCCATTTACAAGAACACCTGATCCAGTCATGCTGACGAGAAGCTATAAATTACTACCGACACATGTATTTGACCCAAGTCTGGTCTCTACTGCACAGCTCTACTGTGCTGTTAGTAAGTACTGGACATAGTTGGATAATTGGTGGAAGAGTTATGTGTGATGAACAAGAGAATATTGGCTTTACAGTAAGGACAAAGAGCTCTTGCAGTCATGAGATCAAGGAGACATGTCCCTTGGAGCTGTTTGGAGCTAGTTACAACCCAGGGAGGAAAAAACAGAAAATAAGATGAAAGCTGAGTATAGTTTGTTTGAATGGACTGTTTCCCCATTTTTTGCTTTGGTACTGAAGAAGAATGGGCTATTGCTTTTGTTCTACAGCAGGCATGCTGTGGTGATGTGTAGCACCAGTGAGTTCTTGTAAGCTGGTGTAAACTGAGCGGTACCCAGTGCTGTATTACAGGGTTGAAGGTAATAAGAGGTGCTCTAATGATGCTGTAGAATGGCTCTCCTCAATAAGGAGCTTTTCTCTGCAGGGTGACTAAAGAGGATAAGATGGTGCCCATTAATGAAGGTGGCGCTCATGCTCAGTGGGGAACACTTTAAATCCGACTTTTACAAATACACAACCATAACTCATGGATTATTATTGAAGACATCTTTCATACAGAGACTGATGATTTAGTTCCCTGAAGGCACATAGGAGCTGTGTGTTCTTTAAAGGGGATGGCAATGGTGCACAATGTCTCCCTCACTCACTCCTTCTCTTTCGTACACACAGACACACACTGCAGATAACATCATCGAGGAGAGAAAACAATGTGGCGTTCACATACACAAAAACAACATTGTGTTAGCATACAAAGGCTCCATTTGTCCATCAACGACTATTTCGTAAAGGAAGAAGAAACAAGTTATGACATCAGCAGCAAGTATCCACTGTATGCATTTTACAGTTAGGTTATGAGGCTGGACAGTAGATAGGGAAGCATGAGACAGTGAGAAAATATCCATATAGCCTTGCAAAAAAAAGAAAAAAGAACAGGTTGTTTGAATGTGACACAAGCAATTCAATTGCGTGTCTCTATGCATTATCCACAGTCGCAGTGTGGTTTGCTTTGGTGGTTAGTGGTAGTAACATCGCAGTTCAGTATTAACAAACAGGACAGGCAAATTAATGCAGCAGATGCATATTTGTTAATATGGAGCGGTGCACATGCAAACAGTCTAACACTGGACAAAGCACCTGGTTCATCGGGTGTGGCTTTCTGTGGTTTGGCATTAGATGGGGTTCTACACCCTACCCGGGAAAGGGAAGAGCTTCGTTTCTTCAAGGTGGGGCCTAAAGACATCAACAGGGCAGTGTTACAGACTATCAAGGAACACAGCACTGTGTCCTTCGAGCATCTGAATTTCAGTCAGTTTTCATCAAATATATGAAGGAGTTTGCAATCTGTTTCATAGATTTTAAATCTAGGAATGTCAACTCCTCAGGGCTGGTTTCTTAAAAAGACACCCAAGGCCTCATAATATACCTAGTACGAAATTTAATGAGGAAACTAAACCTGTTCCTAATCACAATGCAGTTTAAAGCTGGAACAAGTTGTATGTTAGAGTGTTTTTCTGTTATAAATGATAGACACCTTATTCTATCTAGGGAATATTCAATCAGCTCCACCTGTTGGCAAGGCAATTTGTATTAACACGGCTGCAAGGCTTTTTCAGCTTTTAAATAGTTAAAAGCTGAATGTTCAATACATATTAGCTAAACATATGATCTTGGCCAAAACTCTAAATGTTTCTCATCGTATCATGGCCCCTGAAAAACGGCATATCACAAATGTTCTGAATCCAAATTGGTTTGAGTATGTAAGGGTGCCAAAAGAATAACAGGCTTGTCATAGGGACCAGTAAGGGGGGGCTCAGCACCTGTCTGTTCCACCTGAGGCTGCTTATGCACTTCCTTAGAGGCCTGAGGGGGATTGCTAGGCAACCGGTTCAAAGACGAACTCCTCCGCTTAGTACCTACGGGACAAAAGAAAGCTCACAACCTGAATCAGATTTAATAGGAAAGATTGAACTTAAACCGTTCATTCAAATGTACATTTGCCTAGGCGTGAACAACATGACAATACATGACATAATTTGACTTGCAAGTTTTACTCAAAATATTAAAGATGGACACCATATTTTGTGAACCAGTGCGAGTCATGTGGTGCATTTAAGGAATCAGAGTGTGAACAAGCTTGTTTTAGAATGATGTTTGGTGTTCTGAAAGGAAGGAAATAAAAAGGATGGATCCAATACAAACAGTGGGTGAAATCAGCTGAGTCACTGCTGAATGATCCTTTTAGAGGAAATTAAGCTGTGGAGAAAAACCAGCACTAGCACAATAATCACTGGCACACCCATTCTGCTGTGGGTGCATAAAAAAAGAGCTCATTCAAATCATTGACAAGGTGATCAGAATTACACTTAGATAAGAGCCATAGTAAGACAGATGACAGCTGTCCTTAACTATTATGTACCAGTTAGATCACAATAACAGAGTCAGCTAATACGTCCTGATTGGGCCGCATGCAAGATTGGCAATAGCAAAAAGTGCTTTACCAGACATTTCTTGTTGTCTTTCAGTAATATAGAGAACTCCATACATCCTGGATGAAGGGGAGAAAGGAAGTAAACTCACACTGGAAGGGTCATTGTAGGGTGTGCGAGGTACAGTTAGGGTGTGAGAGAAACACAGGGAGGGACACTTACTTTTGTCTGAAGGGTTCACAAGGGCAGCAGAGGAAGAAGAGAGGCGTTTGCTGATGGCCAAGTCGGCCGGCTGCTTCAGGTTTGTAGTAGAATTGGAACGCTTTTCTACAGGGAAGGCCGACATACACACAGAGCAGGGATATGGGGTTAGAGGAAGACACTACTTGGGAGTTGCGGGTTAGACGGAGGAATTTAATAAGTTAGGATGGATTTTAAAATGTGGAAAAAACAAAGCAAATTTACACAAAAAAAATGTCACCAGCGGAACAGTATACGCACCCACATGTACGAACAAGAGGGTCCCTTAAACACACCCAACCCCATTTGCCCAGACAACATGGTCAGTTTTCCAGAAAGATGCATCACTCCTAAAAGTTTTAATGTAATGAGCCATTCCAAATTAGCAGAGAAGAAATTCTAGATCTGGAAAACAACTCTAGTAAGATTAGAAATTACATGGTCATCTTACAAGATGTTCATGCAAACAGGCAAAATATGCTTTGAGACAGACTGTGACTCCTGTTCTGGGAAAAAAAAACTAACTCCAGTGAGTCTAATGGGAGAGAAAAGGGGGGAGTGAGATTTAAAGTGACACCATCAGTGACCTTCCTGTTGTGAGCAAAAGGCACACAGACCCAGCAAGACATTTGAGAGTGCAAAAGCAAGAGGGAGAAAAGATTGTGCCAGTTTGTGCCAAGCTGTGCCACTCTGAGCAGGCAAGCAAATATTGACCACCTTGTGGTGTCTGGTTCCTGGGTGGCTTCGAGACTGGTGAAGCTGGGGAGATTACTATAGTGACTGGGGAAGAGGCAGGGCCGCCGTCACTCTCGCCTGTGGGATGGGCAGCGACAAAGAGGTTGCTATGGGAGATGAACACTCTCCATAGGGAGAGAGAGATGGAAAAGCACAGTGGGGTATTATCATGGAAATGTCTCATCTCCAACAATGTTACAAGGACCAAAGTAACAGACATGAAAGCTATTCACTGGTTCACACATTCATAAACCAAACCAAAGTGAACTGTGGGAGTATTTAAAACTAGTGAAAGCAAGCATCAAATCTCACAATTTTAAAAGAATGGGGTGATTACAGATAAAAAGATAAAGTTGACACATTCTGTATTTGTGTATCCGTGGAAACACTTACTGCCCATTTAATAAACTTCACTGTGTCATTGTCATGCAGGCTGTAGTTAATCTGTTTCTTGGCATCATTTGCCCCCCATTAACCTATTCTTTTGTGGTCAGGACCCGCCCACACAGTGTGCATATATTTTGTGGAGGATAATTATTAGTACAACAGTGACCCCGACATAATAGTTGTGCATGTGTTGCGCAAAGACAATGTACACAAAGTCTCCACTCTATTAGACACATTTAACATGTTGGTAAGTGGAGCTTGCTAAGTGGAGCTGATAAAATGGACAATCAGTGTAAGCAGATTAAGAAATCAGAAGAATCATGACTGTAGTGTGCATACCATTCTTTTGGTCCGAGTCAGTGAGGCCTCCCCATGACCATCTCTTCTGTCTCTGCTCCACTCTCTGACTTCTCTCCAGAGTGCGCCGCATCACTGCTTCATAGTGCTCCTAAACAAATGTATAACAAATTATAATAAAGTGTAGTCCCAGAGCATTTCTTTAGTAATTCAGTACAATTGTAAATATAGCAACACTAAAATAAGTTCAAGAACAAAAACACAAGAAAGCAATCTGCAGCCTGACCAAAGTCAGTAAATAAAAACCATAGAACTCCATCCACAGTGGTAATATGTAAACAACTTCAGATAAACAAATTAGCATTAAGATAAACCATACTTAAAGTTAATACACAGGGGATTCAGAATGAAGTCAGAGACTGAAACATAGGCTCAATGTTTTCTTTGTGTACAGGATTATGCAGGTCTAAGATAAGGTTAGTGCTTTGGCATTTAAACGCAGTGCCTTTAGCTTGCTTTGCAGTACTCCCAGTAATCAAGACTTGAGAAAAGAAATCCTTGCCTCTTTACCCAGTCTTATAACAGAAATGTCTGATTAGTGAGTTTCTTGTCTGTAAACCATGTACCACAACAGTAGATAGCAAGAGTGAGACATATATAGAGAGGGAGAGAGAAAAAGAACATACCTTCTCTTCCTCTTGCTTCTGTTTTCTCTTCTCTTCCACAGCAGCTCTTCTTTGCTCCTCTTTTCTGCGCTGTTCCTCCAGTTTTCGCTGTCTCTCCTCCACCTGTCGCTCAACCTGCAACTTGGCTTTGCGCTCCCGCTCCAGGATCTGGGACTCCCGCATAGCTGAAGGAACCACATTATATGTGTTAACACCAGTGTTCTTCTGTGCATTATACCCAGTTTCCTATATGTATATATATAACTGAATAGAAGTGCGTGAACAACTGTGTATTTAAATATAAACAGGGCTTAATGTGTGTTTACTCTTGTACTTCACTCACCTTGCTGCTTCTCTTGTTCCTCTCTTCTCTCTTTGGCCACTCGGAGTTTGTCATCTATTCTAAGAGTTGCCCCATCAATGACTAAGGGAAATGCAGAGCATGTTGTAAATTGTCTTCAGAATTCTGAAACCTTCCCTTCACCAGAGTTCTATGACTGATAGCAATGGTTATCAGATTCATGCTACAAAGATAATCCTCTCACATGGTTTACACACAGCTGATTTAATTATGAGCTCAGGTAGTCTTATACAGAATGTACACTGAGTCAACGCATTAGGCGTGTAGTCAGTCAGCAAAGTGTATTAATGGCTTTACTGTCAATACATTATGTTTGTGACTACAGCGACATCCCAACATAAACACGTATGATTTATTCTGGATTGAACTCTGGGTAGTAACAGTATGTAATTATACCATGCTGAAGGGCACAGAAAATGTATTCAAAAGGTAGGAGTTTCAAAACTAACAGAAAAGCGCTGAGTTTGCAGGGTGATTTTGGATGCATCATAAACAGCGTAGCTTTAATGTGTTGGTAGTAATCTTGAAGTTGGAAACATGCATGGCTTGTTTGAAGGTTATGAAACAGAACATGGAATACCGCTTTCGATTACTGTCAGTAGCAAGGTTGAAAATGAGTGGGGTCTGAGTATATGTCTGGCTCTTTTGTGTTTGAGAGTCCCTGCTGGCTGGTGACCTTGCCTCTGATGATTGTTACTGCAAGTTGTCTTGGTAACACACATGCTCAGAAAATAAACCACAGTAAACCTACAAAAAACAATGTTTTCTAGTAAGGTTCTGTTGGGAAAAAACAAAAAAGAAGCCAATTTCCTACATTGTGACTGTTGGGAAATTTTAATTTGAATAATACAAATTTTTGCCCATACTTTCCACTACTAGCATCATGTAACAACTAGACAGTAGGACGTCCCATAACGTACTGTTCATGATAATCCCAGGATAAAATAACATCAGACCACTACACTGTATAACTTAGGTTACACTGGATAACATAACTAATGGCAGAGTGAGACAGCAGCCCAGCTGTGCTGGAAGAGTTAACAGCATTGAAATATTTGTTTTTAAAAGAGCTGACATGTAGCAAACCACAGTTGTAAGTAAGACTTGGAACCAACCTGCGATGACCAAGTGTGAGACCAAAAACAAAACAAATATACTCTGAATTTACCTGAAGAATAAACACAATATGAAGAGAGCCAAAAACAGAGAGAAGAGCTTAGCAACCTAATGTTTCTGTATCCACCACCACTAATTATGATTTTGTATTGAAGATTCAGGGCAAATTGTTTCATATTTGCAGAATGTGTAGTGCACTTTATATGTGATGGTTGATTTCATTTTGCTGTATTATTTGATACGGAACATAAATTCAAACTGAGCTACTGTTGTTTTGCATAGTTTTTACAGAATAACTGTTGTAAGTGCAGCGCACTTTAGATGTGGGGGTTATATTATTTTGGTGCAATACTCGATACAGAATCTGAATCTGACCTAGAAAAATAAGATTTGTTTTGCTTTAACTAGACATCTTGAAAAATATTACGTTCATGATGGCCTGTTGAACTTGTATGTATATTAACTTAATTAAAATAAAGGAAAAAAGTGTGAAAAGGTGTTTTGTGATATCGTCAATTCTTGAGAAAATCCCCCAAAATATTGTGAAATAATTTTTGACCATATCATCCAACCCTACTGGACAGACATAAGTCCATACAGACCATTACACCCAGCTATAGGACGCAATTGAAAACTATATACTAACCACAGAATAAATAGATAAAATGAATTGATTATATTGATATCACTTATATACACATCTATCTATCTATCTATCTATATATATATATATATATATACACACACACACATACACACACATACATATATATTTATATATATATATACATACATACATACACACACACATATATCAATGTATATCAGTGATATCAATATAATCAATTCATAAATAAATCATTCATACATAAATCATTGATGTATACCATACATTTGTAAACAAAAAACCCCCACAAAAAACACCACAACAATGAGCTGCTTTAGGCAACAGAGCGTTACAATGCCCATCAAAATAGTTTATCGACTCAACATATAGGGGCAGATACCTGGTTTAGCATGGCTCTTTGTGGTAGCGGCTGTAGATGTTGGTGCTGGGCTATTACTGGCCAGGCTACGCCGTTCTTCGGCCTGCGCCTGCGCAGCTGCAGCTGGAAAAGTGAGAAGACAAAATGTATAAACATCAGTAATCAGTCAAACCAGAATATAATAAAAATGAGCTATGGTAGAAAAGTCAAACATGCCTTGTTCACTATTTTTATGTAAGAGAATTTGAGGAATGGTTTAGTACAATCTTCTGGAATTAACTCTAAATACAATGTAGTTATTTGTCTTGCCTACATGTGGTTGCATAGTTTGGTCAGCTTGAGGTCTTGTGGGACTTTGGGTAAGAAAGCATGATCATTAGAATAGGTGTGTAAACAATCCCCTAAACATGTGAAGAGAACCTGAATGGCTTGCAATACTGCTGAATTGAACATGCACTGCCTCTCAAAGGGGTGCTCCAGCAAAGCCCCATTGCAGGTTTGAGAGAAGTGAAGGAAGGAAGGATATGCAGAAGACGTGATCAACAAGTCTGAATGCCTTGCTTGAAGCCTTTTCTCTCTCTCAAGAAAATGTGTCGAGAGACTTAAGTGGCTCAGGCAATAAGAGGAAAAAACCTTCTGCAATAATTATAATACCCATACATTCACTTTTTATGTCTACTTAAAGGAAAGTATATAACATGGATTAGCACTTTACTGTGGAACCCATCAAGGGGTGGGATAAATAAAGAACAGGTAGCTTTTTAAACTGATGCATCAGAAGAAAGAAAAATGGTCCAGCATAAAGATTTGACCAACTCCGACACAGGCCAAATTGTGATGACTAGACAATCAGATCAGAGGATTTCTAAATTGGTCTTCTGGGGTTTGCCGGTTGGCGGTAGGCGTAGGCAGTTTATTGTAAAGTATCCCATTTCAAGAGACATCGCAAATAAATCAGGAAATCTCACCACAGTAACTACTAGCTTAGAAGTGTTGTTATTAAGCCCTAAAATTCAAATCAGTGTCAAATAAGGTATGTAGCCTATATCGTAATATTTCAAAGTTACCAGAAATATAGCAATAAGTAAATTTATTTTGTATTCATAACCTTCTCTAATTTTAAAACCCAAAAAAAGGAAAAAAATGTCATAAGCAGATGCTGTGAAGAGTAGATCTGTATTGAATCATTTTTGTTACCACATTGCGGACAAAAATAACTTCCAATGCTTTTGTTTATTTATCTATATTATTAAATGTAGGGGACAAAAAGAGTTTTTTTGTCTCTAGCAAAGGGATCAGACTGTAAATGAGGTGTGCAAAGAACATTTTTAAAAACATAATACAACGATTCCATGCATTAAAGTTTCCTGTACACCAAGTGAAGTCCCAGTTAAGGAACTTCACTTGGTGTGTATTGTGTGGTACAGAATACCATAACACAACTTGTGGTATCAGTATCAAAAATAAGTCAAACTTCTGATATCTTGACGACCCTAGTTGAGGGGTCTATGTATCTGATATTGCTTCTCACTTTTCCTGTGCCGAGTGGCAAGTAACTGGAAAGGCCAAGCACAGCAGAAAAACTGAGAGGGTGAAAAAGTTTGAACAGGAAAACTGACAAGAATAAAACAAAGGGGGGTTGTCGGCTGTGGAAAATACCAGGAATAGAAGCATTTCCACTCAGGAGTTCAAAAACATGCAATATAGCAAGAGAGACCTAAACCATAAGAGAGTATCTCTTTCAGTAATTACTATAGAACAGAAGCACACAAATAAATCATGAATTCTCACACTGTGCTAAAGGCTTGTCAACAGGCCATGTGACAGGACGAACGCATTTTGTAATGCCAGGTGAGAGACTTTAAAAAAAAGAGGTTTAGGTCAGTGACTTTAAACTGTATATAACATAATTATTACCCATGACATGCTGGGAAGCCCAATTGCTAGACACTAGACATTTAAAACTGACTATATTAGTGGTTTTCCCCCTGAAATGTAAGCATGTGACTGTTAAAGAAGAACACAAGCAATCTTAGTTCTACAATGTCTGAGAAACTCAACAGCAGTGAGCATAACAGTGTCTGAAACCAAACACAGAGATCAAACTGTGGAAGTAAAGGGAACACGACTTCATGCCCTGAAGAGAAAAGCAAAGTAAAGGGTACAGGATGCAGCAGTTAAGGCTATTTGTGAAGGGAAGTTATGTCTGCACCCTTTAATAATGAGAGAAGGCCTGTCATTCATCATTTGATGGGTTTGATGGGGAGAGGGCAGAAGACCATCCTGAGATGTAGATGATAAAATAGCCTAATAGCTTCAGTGGAGAGAGGGAAAGAAGAATAATCCTCCCCCCCAAAAAAAATTCACCCAAATATGACAAAGCCTCATATGACTGCACTGTATTGTTCATATACTACATTTGAAAAACTAAATCTGCTTTTATAATTATTTAACAACTATATCAGACATTCAGCAGTAATTTATAACACAAAACCAGTACTCCTTAAAAACACTTTAAATTAATATATTTACCTGTAGCAGCATGAAACACTTACAGTACTGAATCAAAAAAGTATTCAAAAGACTGTCAAAAAAGAATTAGGAATGTGATGACAAATATTTTCAAGTACTAGGGCTAGTCTGAACTAAACGCTGTATTTTTTACACGTTTGTTAATACAGTTCCAGATATATCCAGAAGGAGGCATCTGTGCTAATAGTGAGACAGAAACAGAAAGTAGTGTTCGCCTTTATAAGTAACCTGTTTGAATTTAAGAGCTTTATTTGTCTAGTTTGGTCATTTTTATATAATGGGAAACAGTGTAGAGAATGTCACACAGGTCAAGGTTAGCTCAGTCATAGACAGGTTCAGCTAAGTCATGCGTCTTGCAGTTCACATCGAGTGGTTAAACCCAACTTCACCCCCATGCCTGCAAACAACCACAAAAGGGGTGCCAGTGCTCAACCTTACCACAATAAACAGATCTGAGGTTCTGTCAAACGTGTTGTGCTTCCTTAATGTACCAGCCTCATTGTACAAATTCATTGAGTTTTTTTGTTACTGTCTGATACTTTGCAGCACATTTCATGATCTGTGTTTCTTTAGTTTAACTGGAGAGCAAGTAAAAATTGCAGCCAAATCTAAATACCAACATAATTAATTAATCCTGAGTATTTAAATCATTTGGGCCAACCCCATCAGCATAACTGCCAACATCTTTCTACATAAATTATATGCTACAAAGAGTGAGTCCGATATATTAAAGCTCTCCACACTTCTTCTGCTGCACCAGCAGCTCCTTAAACAATGTAACACCTTGAATTTAAAAACGACTTCAGAACAAAGGACGATCATTTGGTTGCACACATATGCCCATGTCTGGCCAGTGACCCTGGTTTTCATAAGAGACAGCATATGAGAGACCATCAGAAGAGACGAAGGGGGTTTTCAGTGGTATAGACTCAAATTACAACACACTGTCATATATTATGTGCTCCCAAAGGAATTAATTCAGTTACACTTGTAAAAATGTAGCCTCCATTTTTGATTCAATGCAGCGGAGATCAGGACTAAAAACATCTCTGGGGTCTAACAAGTAAAGCATGATGAAGTGCTTTTAACTGTTGAAAGGTGGGCAATTAAGCTGCTATTTTATTATTGTATTAAAGTCCCATATTACTGCAACCCCATTTCTTTCATAACTCATGCCAAACCAGTGCAGCCACCTATGTCCAGGTGAGAAGAAAAGAGCTGTTTTAAGAGCACTTCACTGACATAGTGCAGCCGGATCCACTGAATATGCAAAAGGCTGATGAGTCACATTGTATCCCTCAAACCATCAGCTATCCAACACACAGCATGCAAATATAAGACAGCCCAACAATGGACACTAACAACAAAGCTATCCACCCTGTCTTACTAAAGCAAATACTGGGCCGGACACTGAGCAATGGCAACACAAAATGAACAGCTGTAAAAAGCTTATTAAACCTTCAATTAGCCTCCTATGAAACCACAAAACGGAAAAAATAATTTCTGTTCAAACAAAATGTTATCTACACAGGTAGATAATACATGACTCTGTTTCTGGTTTACAGCTCAGGGTTCACTTCCAGCCCCATAAAGAGGAAATGAGGAGCACACTACCATGACTGGAAAAACAGACTACCACCTGGATCTTCAAAGAGCTCAGACCACCATTGGAAACCTGAGCATCCACACAAATCATGGCAGAAAAAAGCTATATATTCATTGTATTATTAAACAAAACAAACAAAAAATCCTCAAGCAAAAGCAGAGACTCAGTACTACCCGAAAACGGCTTAACCACAACCCCATTATTTAAAACAGGTCATGCATACATTAATTAAACTGAATTGTCACAGAGGTTTTTTGCATAGCTACAAGATCTTGGAGCAATAACACTAAGAACATACATATCCAACCACAATGATTTACATTTTCAGATTCAATATTACTTCTGACAACAAAAAAGCTGCCAACATCACAATCTCAGAATTTACAATCAAAAAAACCTACTCCCCCTCCTCTCCCTCAAAAAGACAGCAGTTGTTTGGGTTGTGGGTGTGTGCATTAGTTAAGCCCCACCCCTCCTGAGCCTACTTTGCACTGATAGGATTAGAGGTGGGCAATGTGGCAAAAATGTAATCACTAGGAATCAAACATTTGTATAATTAATAGGTCACATCTGATATGTTGGAGTCTATCTAAACAACTAAAAATACTTTTACTAAAATTTTATTGTCACACAATGCGCTACACTAAAAATAGCTGAACAAGACTAATTACAGTGTGTTTGTAAAGAAACATACATAAAGCCAGTGTTCAAGTCATCCATTGATATTACACTAGGTTTAGAAATGCACATTGAGATTGTTTGCTCTAATACCAATCAGTCAGGGAAGATTCTATTTAAAAGCCCTAGTCAACATCACCTCAAAACAAAGACAGCAAAAATGTCTGTCCTGAGAGAAAAAAACAGCTTGGCTGAGCGTTGCATCACTCACTCCATTTTAAAAGCAACTGCACAGTTCAACCATCAGATGAGACTATCTGACTGCACACAAGGAACAGCCATTCAAAGATAACACTACAACTCTCTGTGCCCCTGCACACCCCGGGTGCACCAGCCAAGGGGTGTCACTCCTAGTGAGTCAGTGGGCTCCTGTTACTCCAGTCAGTGTCTGTGTCTGCCTCATTTTCTCTCTCTGCTGCAGTGGCAAGCTGTTGCTGGGACAACAGGAAGTACTATACTGCAGATACCAATAACACAGGCCTTCACATAGAGCACAGCTGTGATTCCCCTTTCTCCCTCTCTGTCCCATACACATACGCACACAGAGATCATCCTGCCTGGCATTACCGGGGACACCTGGGCTATGGAAGACTATATTGTTTTAAAGCCAGAAAAATAACTGCTAGTCAGCATTTCATTCTTGTCCATTGCAAGATGTGTGATAGTACTGGTTGCTGCATTACTATATGCACAAAATAAGAAAAGTATCCAGACACCTTAAATCAGTAAATTGATTCACCTTGATTCAACTACTTTAAGGTGCACTCCTTACTAACACAGGTGCCTAGCACTGCCAAAAGACTGGGACACTCCAGAGCATAAGCCTAAAGCCAGTATGTCCGATGTCAACCTGGCTAGACACATTAAACAACCCCAGAATTGGGCTGTAAAGCAAGGAAACTGTTTTCTTGATTGCCAGCCAAAACCCTGAGTTGGAGTGGTGTTCCAGAAACAAATAATCCTGTTACACTCTTGTGCTGAATGCAATCAAGCATGCTCTATACCTTTTATTTCAGAAGAAACATTGGATGAGCAGCACTAGCTATTACAATGACTAATGTAGTTTGTACTGTAGAAGTATATCACGGATTTGGAAAGTGGGAGGAGAGACCCTGGCTATTTAAGTTCAAGTTAATTTGCTTCTCAAATCTTTCAGGATATGATAGTCACTATGAATGGGAGATCGCCCAGAGAGATCAAATGTATCTAGTTCACTTCCTCTCCTGAAAACAACTTAAAGTGAAAGAGCTGTGATCAATTTCAAAACAAACATCAGACACAATGACAAAGTGAGAAAACATAGTCATGATGTACTAATTAACCACCCTTTAAAAAAATGTAATATCTTTCATTGGATATACAGAATGCTAGAGATTCTTCACATACTTCAAAACAAGAATGGCAGTAACTAAATATTCAAAACGTACTAGGTCTAGTTTTATCCCGTAATTACAGAATCGCCTTCTGAAACATTCATGTGGACACCTATTATATTATTATTATACTAGATGCTTGTGGTGAAGAGGCTCAGAGTTAACATTTGTGTGATACAGAGAAGGTCTGGGTGCAAATCATGACAAAACAATTTACTGAATGTCATAGGCAAACTTGTTTTGTTTATCAAAACAATCCTAAAAGCCAAAAATGATGTGTTGTAAGCTCAAAGAAATGGGTCTACGCACAAAAAATTTAAGTTGGGGGAAATATTGCAAAGTATCTAATGTCATCACTGGTACTATGAGGTAAAATGGAAAAAGAGAACTAGGCCTAGCCAGACAATTTAGGCACGACATACGCTAAGAAATCGGCCATTTCAAGTGAACACACTAAGGTTCACAGCATAAAAACACTGCGGTTAAATCACGCCTGATTTTTACACAGCAAAATAGGAATCCTCTTTGTTAAAGCCAAAGCTACGCAGACACCATATTAATTAGACATAAAATAAATAGCCGTTTAATAGTTTTACAGCAAGAAACACACAAGCAAGCCCAGATCTTTGCCTCCAATTGAAGTGACAAAACACTGACAGCAGATACAATCAATTCAATAACTGCTCCATATCGTGATAAAGTGGACTGGTCACTGGAGAAAACAATTTTGAACCACATTAAAGGAAAGAATGACTTCTCTGATGTTAATTTAGCATCTTCAGTGTGACGAGCTGTTGGCTAAGCTACGCTGGCTAACTTATTAAGAGTGATAATCATGAGCTAAATGTGAGGTTCCCCACCAAACAGACAAAACAGTAAACTTGAGAACAAGTTGTGCTACTTATCATCAATGAATTGCACTACGTGCGGTTATTAATCGCAAGGACTTGTGCGTGTAAAAGTAGTTTATTATGCTTCAGCTTTATAGGATGTCAGTAGTTGAGTAGTATAGATAAAAGTGGAGCATCCTTATTCCTGAGAGGGGCCAAGCTAACGCTAGCTGATCTGTCACCCGGTTTAATCAGTCCGAGTTACAGACCACTAACGGTCAAAACACAGCTCGCACCCAAAAGAAACTGACCACTCGGACACGTCGACACTCAACTGTAAATTGTAGTTAGTCAACTAAAACAAGTAAACTTTGCTGTCGCTGCGGGTAGACAGCTCTGCTTGAAAGTCTTGAGCTCGATTTTTATCACCACAGAAAAACCCGCTCTCCAGCGGCTAACCCGGCTAGTCTGAATGAAAGTGTCTGATTTCAGCCCATGTCACACAAACTGCTTCAAAACAGCCCAGCTCGTCGCGGGAAGTCCGTTATTACAGCTGGACGCCATTCAATTTGTGAAAAGCGACGGTAAATAACTGAATTCCTACCCATTTGTGCGCGAAGTCCTTTCAGAGAAGCTGCCCCCTCCGCCATTTTTAACCGAAGTTTTTTCCTTCTATTTTTTTTTCTCTCGGACACGTTCATTAAAGCGGCGCGCGCACAGACTGCCCCGCGGGCACCCGCAGAGTCTCACAGAGACCAGGGGCGCCCTCTAGCGACCGACAAATAATGACACACTGAACAGCTTCCCACGGGTTAAAAGTAAAACACACAAGCACGCACTACTAGAGAAAAGCAGCGTGTTTTCAGCCCAGAGACCTCAGAAAAATGTGCCACGCTCCCTTATAAGCATACCTTAAAGAGGCTGCTGAAGGGTGTCTGGAATTTGAAGGGAGCTGTAAGTTTAGTGCCTCAGTGGTCAACCACTCCTTTAAAGAAAACAGCTTGTCCCCTTGGCAAACGAAGAACTTCTTTACAGTCATTCAACACCACTTCCTCTGTCGCATCCCCTAAGTCTTGAGCCTGCAGGGCCCTTTATTCATTTTTCAGGAGGAGCTGTGCTTTGTATCAGTTTCACACACACTGAATAATAAAGGAGCATCTGTGTTGCTTAACGCTGAAGTGGGTGATAATGGAAGTGATGGAATGTCTTGCCTGTAGCAAACAAGTGGAAGAACATGTATTAACACAGTGATCAAAACACAGACTGTTACTGGGGTTTATTATGAAATTCTGCAGTGTTAATACTCAGACTGCAGTGCTCATTGATATTAACTGTGTCATTTTGCTGTCAGTTTACTTTGTCTCTATCTTTCTACTCGTACATCCATCCATCTATCTGTCTGTCTGGTTGTATAGTTACTATTATATATGTCTGTCTAGTTGTTTAGTCACTGTTATATGAACCTCAGTTTGCCTTGCCATTGTTAAACTGCAGACATGCAAATGCTTACTAATTAGTCACAGGGTTTCTCAGTTGGTATGTGCTTTAACATCAGTATTTTGAACAGTGGGAAATACATCAGTAAAGTATGCATACAGTAAGTACGATTTTGTGTTCAATGTGTGATGCATTGTGTGATATGTAAGGAAAAGCAGAAGCATCTGTCCCTCGGGTGCTCATGTCCAGTCTACATTAGTCTGAGAATGACACATAATCCGAGGCACGTCCTCTGCAGGGTCCACAAGGGCATTATCTATTTCATTTGCTCAGTGAAAACCGTCCTCCAGCCTTTTGCTGGTATATATTTCTAACAACCACTCAAAGTCCCCAATCTCCCAAATACATCATTAAATGTGCTTAAATTCACCATAAAACTTTCACTCAACCCACTCAAACCACATCTAGCTCTTGATTAAGGTGGTTATGGTTTACGACACGGTATGTCTTACATCACCTCATCACCTGACTTTGTTCTGATCATGCTAAAAGTTTTGGTGTTGTGCGCTTTACAGAAACCATTTGAGTGACTATTGACTTGTAGTGTTAGCAATGTTAGCTTCATTGCTATAGTGCTAAACTGAAAAAGCTAAATTTGCAGTAACCTAGTTGATTACATCTAGGGTGAATGGAAAATTATTTACATTTTTTTCATTGAACTAGACATACAAAACCAAAGACTATCATCTTTAGATTTATGTGCCTGCTGCTCATAGGAAAATCCATCAAGGCCTTCCCAGTCACTTCCTGTGTTTGGAAGGTGTGTGCGTTTTTAGTCACACTGATGCAATTAGAAGACACGTCTGCCACACAGCTAAATGTCCCAGTGAAAAAAGATCACAACACGAAGTCTCAGATAGCAGAGGGTTCTTTTCCACTGACCCGTCTCTCTGTGTAACCTACAGTGGAGTAACGTCTTCTGTAATTACAACTGGACCTCTGACAAACAGTGCAGGAGTTTCACACTTACACTTTGGACTTCACAGTGTGTGTGTATATGTGTGTGTGTGTGTGTGTGTGTGTGTGTGTGT
>JBBPCW010000031.1:1744273-1759227 GCA_037974425.1 Phenacogrammus interruptus | reverse complement strand
TGGGTTAAATGCAGAGGAAGTATTTCGTGCTGTTCACACTGTGTGCTGTGGTGTGTTCACGTATGACAAATGGTCACATTTTGAAATTAGGCAGCACCAACCAGAGGCGTGAGTGTATGTCAGTATAACATGTCAGTAAAGGTTTGGGGACCCTTGGTCAAATTAAGTCGTAATAATAGTAATAATAATCATTTTCTAAGTGAAAAGAAATCAATGGCACAAATGTAATGTTATATTTTTGTACATTATGCACAATTATGATGGATCTGCTAAACGTGTACTTTCTCCTTGCAGAAAACTTCTAGTTCAGAAATATTTATATGTTTTTTTGCATGCACAGCATGTTTAAGGGGGAATAGGAAGAAATGGCCCATAACAAAAAGCAGTGGAGATGTTAATAGCATTCCCAGCATAAAAGACACCAATTGACCCGTGTTCCTTATAAGATTAAAAGGAAGAACCTTTAAAGAACCTTACTTGACCATTAAAAGAATTAGATCATGGCAGCCACTTAGATATGTCCAGGCAAGTTCACTCAGTTAGAAAACGTCGTAACCAACATAACAATAAAAACAACAACCAAGCATAATAGCACTAGGTCTTTGCACATATAGCAAAGAAGTGAGATCCAATCACTTGTGGTCAAGTGGTCACTTGAGATGTATGTTGAGGCACATTTTAATACCAGGTGTAAACCAACATACTTGGAGCTGTCCACTTGTGATGGTGGTAAACAAGGCCTGAGTGTTGTGTTGCATACTTAACATGCTGATGGTGAAACCACTGTTAAAATGACGGAGGCTCACATTTTATGGTCCTTGGCACTGATTTTTCTTTGCATAACTAAAAAAGTCTTTGTTTTTTTATTGATCCTTTGGATCCTACCTTGACTTCAGAAGTTCTAGCAGCATTTTTTCTTTAAGGTCCACTGCTTAATGATGTTTTAGACATGGAGAGTCAAGAAGTGTTTGTTTTATAGTCTTCTCATGTTTTATAGTCTTCTCGTGTTTTGTAAAAGTCATCACTCAGCTGTTTAGATGAGCCCATAGCTGTGTAAGAACAACACCTTGAGTGGTTTGAAGGCATACATAATTAACTAGGCTTTGGAATTGTTTACACCTGACATGGATTAAAGCCTGAAGAGTCAAATAAGCTCTGAGAAAGGGCACACAAATGTACCACGTTGTAAATGAACATATTGCAGTTGCAAATAAAAGGTATTGATGCATTAAAACTTGTAGAACTTTGTCATATTAAGGCCTTACCTAAAATAAAAAAGGCGTGTGTTAAACAATATTTGTCTTTAAAAAATGTGGCATTTATCTGCAGACACCCTGCAGATGAACTTCACTGACTAAAATGTCACACATATGCTTCACATTTCACATGGAGTGCAAAAATCACATGCCCACACGGAAACACTAAATGTGTGATTACTCAACAAAAAAATGGAACTTATCTTTGTCTTATTCATGGGTGGTTTTTCAGTCTGGGTTCCATTACTGATGAATTGGACATAATGTATAAATAAACCACATGCAAACTGTTCAGCAACTACATGAAGAGCTATGTTGAAGATGGTGAAGATTAAATGTGCTCCACCTTAAGAAAATGAACTAAGTTTTTCATGATGGAAACTTTTATCCAAAGCAGTGTCCTACGGTCCAGATTTGTAGGACAACCACAGCACTGGGTTCCAACAGTTTGTAAGGACAGTGTTATGATCACTCGTGGTCAACACATCCCAGCATTGCAGTGTTTAATCACACACCTTTAGCGCTTATTAGGAGGTCTACCTAGGAGGGGAGGGGGCGTGTGTCTTTTCTGAGGGGTCTCACTAAGTCTACAAATAGAGCCCTGCTGCCTCGGAGGTCCACTCAGAAGAAACTTGGCTTCAGACTGTGATGGATCATTCTCTTGCAAGGTGTAGAGGGTGTGCAGCAACAGGGAGAGCATCGTGTCAGGTGTCGAGAGTGTGCAGCAACAGGGAGAGTAGCATGTGAGTCCTAACGGTCAGCAGGGAAAGTCAGTGTGTGTCCCACACTCTCCCTGCCGGTGTGGCAATGGTCGCCGACACTTGGAGCGTGAACAGCAGCAGCGCGGCGTTCCCTCTCGGAGGGAATGCCAGTGTGGGAGACCCCCTGACACCCTCGGGCTCGCCCGTGCTGGGTAGGACGGGGCACACTGTGGTGGCAGTCTGTCTCGGCTTCATCCTCTTCTTCGGATGCTTCAACAACCTGCTGGTCCTCCTCGTGTTCGCCCGGTTTCGCGCGCTGTGGACGCCCATCAACGTGGTGCTGCTGAACATCAGCGCGAGCGACATGCTGGTGTGCGTGTTCGGGACCCCCTTCAGCTTCGCCTCCAGCCTGTACGGCAGGTGGCTGCTGGGACAGCACGGCTGCACGTGGTACGGTTTCGCCAACTCCCTGTTCGGTGAGTCTGCTGCAGGTCACACCTAACACTATCCCCTGCCCTGCTCGCACTCATCACTTCACATAGACCTGACCAGCTCAAAGACACCTGCGGCTGAAACACTTTTCTAAATGTTTTCTCTCTTAAAAAAAAAAAAAAAAGTATATCAAACTGCTTTTTAGTTTTAAGTTTTTAAATTAACAAACAAGTGGTGCTCAATTTTTGCCAACTTATTTAAAGTTAAAATAGCCTAATTCGATCAGCCAGATTAACTAGTTAAGTGTTAAATTAATTAGTAAACACACTTTTTCATTAAAGAAACGTTTCTTTAATTAAAAAAACCCCGTATATTTTGAAACTAAATATATTTTTAAAAATTGACCATTTATATTAACTCAAGGGAGATTCCACTGTTTTAATGGGTTTGAATGTAAAGAAAGTAATTCACGGAAAGCTACCTTGTGCTCAGCTGTCCCCTGCGGTGCTGGTTGGAACAACACGTCTGAAGCACTGGACTCATCTAAAAGCTACCTTACAAAAAAGATTTTACATGAAAAGATTACGGATACGTAGCTCGATGCTTAAGACATCAAGAAATGTTAAGGCACAGTTTTGATTGTTGCTTATTTTTAAACAGATAAAGCACGGCCAGATAACAGATAAATATGTACCACTTTTTTATCAATTGTGGTAACAACAATTGTAGAACACAATTGTAGAATCACTGCTCATTTTGGTTGGTAAATAATTTTCAACATAGAACTTGTGACTCCCAATTCCTGTTACTTTTGCAACATCTGAATCAGTTTCCACTTTCTATTTTCTACCATGTTCATTTGAAACATCTCTGAATTACTTTATTTACGTATTAACCATTGCATAACAGTGTTCCGAAACATTGAACGTGTGTTTTTAAGACTTGTGGATATTTGCAAATATGGGGGATGGGTAAAACTTTTTTCTGACAGCATTAACTTATTCAACCTATTTTTTTTAATCAAAAAAGGTCATAACTTTGGGAATTCTAATAAGTGGTTTAATCATTCCACAGACTGTTTACCAAAAATATACAAATTAATCCCATGCTGTTCTTAGGCCTCGTTTAAAACATCCTCCCCTGCACCTTCTGACATTTGATTATAGAACTAATTGCTCTAGTGGGATCTCATTGTCCTCATACAATCTCCCCCATGACTGATTTTTTCTAAAAAACGCAGGAGTGAAACACACACTAGAGCCTCTTTAACTTCAACCCAGACTGCTCGAATGTCTCCAAGGATGTTTGGACAAGGGTTGGGCCAAAAGTAATGCAGTTTTAGGAATTAATTTCCCCCACATTATGTGGTGCCATAAAACAAAAAAATGTATCTTTTGTAAATGTAAATTTTAAAGTTTTATCTGGTGAAATAAAAAATGTATGTATCCATATGTATACCACAAATCTGTTCTTGTGGTTCAAATATTGTTGAAGTTGTTAGGTTCATATAGTTACGCACATGAATATTTTCTACTGCGGTTGTAGAAATGACCATTTTCTTCTTTTGTTTCTACTCACTGAATGAAGTAGTTACATTGCACGCCTACCATGGTCGTTTACAGACAATTTTCCATACTCAGTTGACTAAATGGAGGCTTAAAACAACTTTAGAGAGGAGAAATTTTATATAAGGGTCTGAAAATAATTTAATGTTTTGCCCTAGTGCTAAGTGAACAGAAGAAATGGATCAGTGTCAACTTTTGGTCATGTGTTACTCAGTGGTGTAAAGTATTTGAGTAAATGGACTTCGTCACTACATTTTTTTGCTACTTTGTACTTGTACTGAGTATCAAACATATAAGCAACTTTTACTCTCTACTCAACTACATTTTTGATTGAATATATGTACTCTTTACTCCGTTACATCTGAACGGACACTTACCGTTACTCATTGCATCGTGATTGTGCGCGACAAGTCGGCATCTTTTTCTGCCATGGATAATTTCTTGGACAGAAGAGGCGATATCGCCATCTGCAGGGTGCTGAAGGTCCTGGATGCTATTTACCTATATGTGCTATTTTGAAATATTGAAGTGTTCAATTTCATTTCTATATTAGGAAATAAAACCTCATAAATAAACAGTTTCTTGTATTTCACATTTCTTGGTGTTCTTTGAGCATACATTCAGTACGAGTAAAATACTTAAATTCTTTTAAAATTGGATACTTTAAGACTTTTACTCAAGTCTTATTGGAATTGGTGACTTGTAACTTGTAATGGAGTCATTTTTACAGTAAGGAATCTGCACTTTTACTCAAGTATGGTTTTCAGGTACTCTTTACACCTCTGGTGTTGCTGCACAATATCCGCCAACAAATACCCCATCCATAGTTACTGGAGGTAGAGGGGTGGATAAAGAGCTACAGCAATTGTATGCATGCGAAGTATATTTATATAGTAGTTAAAAACAAAGACTGTACATGCAAGGTATGTGTATGTGCACATAATATTCCAAGGAAATACAATTTATGGAACGCATTTCTGTGAAATACCCATTTTGTGACCCTTAGAAATCCCTGACTTGATGTGACATTTCCACTGGATACTCCAGGTCCGATGTGACGAACATATATTTACAACATCTGCTTTCCCTCTGCTCTTCAGGGATTGTGTCTTTAGTCTCACTGTCTGTCCTGTCATATGAGCGCTATGTGGCGGTGCTGCGAGCCACCACTCCAGATACGACAGATTTCCGCAAAGCCTGGCGATGTGTGGCAGGTTGCTGGCTCTACTCGTTGGTGTGGGCGCTGCCTCCATTCCTGGGCTGGAGCAGCTATGGGCCTGAAGGTCCAGGGACAACCTGCTCTGTGCAGTGGCACCAGCGGTCAGTCAGCAGTGTGTCATATGTGGTCTGCCTGTTCATCTTCTGTCTCCTCCTGCCAGTGCTGCTCATGGTCTACTGCTATGGCAAGATCCTGTTCATCATCAAAGGGGTGAGTGAAATAATGAAACAGGTTTGACAACACTGACTTTTTTAACACCCAGTGAAAAGTTCAGCTTAAATGAGTTACTCACAAGAGGTGCAACAATAACTTCCTCATAGGGTTGCAAAGACATGATACTAATTTTATCAAACTGTGACAAAATATACTATACTGATGTTTAGTTTATTATTTATAAATATTACAGAATACAGTTCTTACACTAAGCAATGTATTAACAGTGGGATATGGTTACCAAGACAAAATTATTTCATTTTGTGATCTGCAGTCATATGTGTGTAGGATGTTTTTAACAACATCTTCCAACATGGCTCAGCCAATCACATTTTAGAAACAGAAACCAGTGAATTTCTGTAACTTTTTGTTTTATATGCCACAAAATTAAAGACAAAAAATTAATTTTTGACTGTATCATATTTAACTGGGTGCAGCCATTTGTCATCTTGTAGCATGAATACATTGTCTAGACACAGCTTGTTGAATGCTCTGGATATATTAACAAGGAGACGCCACCTCGAATGCTTCTGATATAATCAATTTTAACGTTTCGGGTACAATAGGTTAGACAGGCTACCTAGTGTAATGTTATCAGCAGCTTGCATTCATTTGTCAAATGAATACAGAAACACTGTTTGCCCTGTCAGAGATTTGCTCGATGCACAATCAGTGAATTTCATTCAATAAATATTGGTTGTCCTATAAATTATAGTATAGATTAACAGAATTGTTTTTCCGTTGCAAAGCACACATTGCCTATTTAACTGGGTATTCTTTGAGCACTTTTCCGGCACACAAACATATGTAATGTCTGTCCATTGCACAGTGCTGAAGAGGGCTCCATCTACTTTAAAGTGTTAGCGCTGTCCTTACAGTCCTGAGATATCATCTGTATGTGTGTATACAGTTCTGGGTTTGCACTTAAAAATAAAATATATCATTAGAGACCCCATTATGCCAACAATATTAAGAGACTTGTTAGAGACTCAACTGCAGTGGGGCCTAACATAAGATCATTAGGTCTCACAATGTTTTTTTTTAAAGCATATATGACCTATAGTGCTTTCTTCTCTCTCTTTCTGGTCATTTCACCTGTGATCCTCACCCAGAGCACCTGCACCCAGGTTTTACAACATAGCTCCAATTCGAATTTTATGTGTGTGTTTTCATGGCTATAAAAAGACCACCACATGCCCTATTTGGACCAAATGGACTCCTTAGAGCCTGATTCTCCACATAAAGGACTAAGAAGAGGTTAGCTGATGTTCAGGGTACGCCAGCCTTTCAGAGTTCAGTGACTCATCCCTGCCTTGGGACATTACATAAATAAAGGACTTACTGAAGAAATATGTAATTAGGTTCTCCAATCGATGGCAACCTGGTGAGGCTTGTGGCTCTAGTGTTATTCCATGAATGAATCACCCAAAGAAGATATTTTTAGAAAGGCAGAGCTGACCTGTTACTACTGGTGATGAGCCATTGTATAACACTCTTATTTCCTCCTGGATTTGCAGCTAGTGGCTGCCGGAGCTGCACCACACACCCGATTAATGGAGCGAGCCACATCCATTATCAGTATGAGTGGGTCACTGATCGCAGCTGAGGGGCTTTTTTTTTTTATAAACACAGCTCTGGACACAGACCCCTGACACAAATGGCAAGGCGAATTAAGGCCAATGAAAGCAGTCAGTGGGTGACATGCCTGAGAAAGTCATTAGTATACATTCATAAAAATAGTCAAGTTACACTAGGGATGTGACACACCAAAGTGATTTTGTTCACCTTAAAGCCTGTCTCATAAAGATGTCTTCAAAAGCCATCAAGGGCTTTTTTTATTTAGGGACTAGTGTTGCATTTCAGATGAACTCAGTGGCAGAATAGAAAGCAAAAGTAAACAGAGTTGATGCAGATATTGAAACAGAAGACTGGAGAAAATTTCCACTGAAAGAGCATTGCTTTTTTGAGCCCAGCAGTCATGTAGCAAAGCGCCTAAATCACATAGTCTTCCTTTTTAAGGGCTTCTTTACTGAGACTCACTTTTTATATGGGTGAGAGAACCGTCATACAGTGTGATCCCAGTCATCAGGACAGGTGCTAATAATGCTTGTGAATAGATGAGAGTGACGACAGCATGGACAGAATCAGACCAGCTGTCATTAATGCTGATTTGAAGCTCACAGCCTATGGCACACCGAGAAGGGCCTCTAAGATAGAAATCAGTGCATCACAAAATGTCAGAGACGAAAAGGTCTTGACACTGGAAAATAAACACAGGGTGAGAAGTCACAGCGCTGACAAATAAAACCTCCTCTATCAAACCCACTCTGATCCTGCCACAGCTAGCAGACGCTGCATTCTATTTCAGCCATCACACCTGCTGACCTGTCAAGGCATAATCCGTCTTCATTCGAAGCAGATGGCAGATACAGGGTGACGTCAAATTTATTGATAGAAATGGTATTGCTAGTAACTCTAAATCCAGCGTGTTATCTTGCGATTATGCACCTCATCACACTAGAGCATGGACATATTCTACATTCTACAAGAGATGTTGAGTAAAAAACTCAGCCCTGTTAGCAGTGATGGCCGTCATGATTTTGGTTGGGAGGTTCGGGAAAATTATATTAGGGGCTGACACACTGTAGCACCGTATACGAAAGCCCATTCAAATCAGTACTAAAGTATTCCGTGAACCAGCAAGCATGTCAAGTCCCTGTTTCAGGTGTCAGACCTGTATTGGTGTCCTTTATCTGCATGGGCGCCGGAGCCATTATAGCAGGTGCGAACATGACTCCCCACTCTTCAAAATAATTTGTTTCGTCCCCACACACTTATTGTTTCCCAGACAACGGCCGAGACTCCTCATACGCGCAATCCCCTCCCTTTTCCCTGGACAACGACCAAGACTTTTACAAGGGCACCAAGCCCCGGTCCCTGAAAAGAACAGATTAGACTTAAAAAGGGAATCAAACATCTGCTCTTTTCATTCTGGGCTTTGTGCATCCTAATCATGTTGTCATTATCCTGTCTAGCTTGAAAGGGACAAATGAATGCACTGGTGCAAGAAATGGCAGAGAAACATGAACAACTATTGTAATCTATTATTAATTAATGGTATGGTTGATATAATAAAAAGTGGCATTTGGCAGATGCCTTTATCCAGAGCGACTTACGATCATTAGTTACAGGGACAGTCCCCCTGGAGCAACTGAGGGTTAAGTGTCTTGCTCACAGTGGTAGATGGTGGGGTTTGAACCTGCAACTTTGTTGTCATTGGGTTCTCAGGCAAGTGTTCACACTTGCATTGTTAAATATGTGGATTATTATTTCTGTTTCTGTTTTTTATTCAAATGTTGCAAGGTAATAAACATTACAGATATGCTCACAAGTTGCAAGGTTTCTGGTAACTCTGAATAGCTCTGAACAGCAGTTAGCAGTTCAGCACAGGAAGCCTTTTTAACCATCGTCTTAAAAATGAAAAGCGACGTTTTGATCTACTCTTTTTACTAAGAAGGAAGAAAAAGTCATTGATTTTAAGTGAAATTTTTTTCACTTTTTGAATTTTTTGAATGGTGTAGACCGGTAGCCTGCATGTTTTCACTCATTCTCCATAATAAATGCAACTAGGAAAAAGCTATTTTGCAATCTTACACAGCAGAGAGCAGCATTCACTTGATAAAAGTTTGTCTCGCTATAGAAGTGCTTTCATAAAAGTGGTACCATTGTTGTGATACAAAAAACATGGTGTATTGTTAAATAACTGTTATGTAAATAGAGTATTTAGAATATTTTAACCAATTCTACATCCTGCCAAAATCATTTCCACCACTCATAACAGGTGTTCATATATTTCTGTTCCTGCACAGGCGACTAAGATTAACCTGCTGTCAGCGCAAAGACGGGAAAATCACATTCTACTGATGGTCCTCACTATGGTGTCCTGCTACCTGCTGTGCTGGATGCCTTATGGTGTGGTGTCTCTGATGGCTACCTTCGGCAGGCAGGGACTGATCACGCCTGTAGCCAGCGTGGTGCCCTCAGTGTTGGCCAAAAGCAGCACCGTGATCAACCCTGTCATATACGTGCTTTTCAACAACCAGGCAAGTGCTGAACAAATTTGTAGTGTGACACCATGATCTTGCACACATGCTTGTACTCAGTGTTTTATTTGAGTGTTAAATTAGCATCCACATTTAAGTTCTCAGTTGTGTAGAGAGTGAACACAATGACAAACACCACACTACAGAACATTTTAACTGGAAAGTAACTAAAGGCAGCTTAAGTCATATTAGAAGAAAAGAAGTTTGGAAAATGATGGACAATTAGTCCTTAATTTTACATTCACCAGTGACTGGACCACTAGTAAGCAGGTATTATTGGGGCTATGGATCAGCACAGGAGTAACACTGACATGGTTGTGTTACACAGAGTATTATTTGAACTCTTTGTAATGTTAATTAAAGGAATATCATTGCCATGAAGTAGCAAAAAATAACATGGGACCCACTCAGAATATTGCCAAGAGCACCAAAAAACCTCCACTGGCTTGTCATTTCCCCATAGTGGATTCTGGTGCCATCTCCTCCCCATGTCGACAATGCACAAGCACTGGACTGCCCACATGATGTAAAAGAAAACGAGATTCATCAGACCAGGTCGGCTTTTTCTATTGCTCCATGGTCCAGGTCTGATGCTCATATATCTGACCATTTTAGCAGCTTTTGGCACTGGCCAGGGGTCAGTATGGGCACCCTGACTGGTCTGTGGCTACACTACCCCATGTGCATGTATCATATGATGTACTGTGTTTTCTGACCCTAGGTAGCATTAACTTTTAAAGGCAGTTTGTGCAGGCTAGCCTTTTCTCCACAGGCATATCAGTGAACCTAGTCTGCTTATGACCATGCTGTACTCCCATAGACCACTTTTGGTAGGTATGTACCATCGCATACTCTGAACACACCAAAAGACCTGCAGTTTGAAGAATCTAGCCATCACAGATTCTAGCCATCACAGATTAGCAAAATTCATATTGCAGTTTGACTGACAGGTGCCATTTTAATTAAGGATTAGAGGTAATTACAGGTATTCAAACAGGATGACTTCCACGCTTGAACGTGGAAAAATGTGACTGTTGAACGTAGAAATTTGATATTTGATTCTCACCATGGACTTGACTCAAGCTAGGGGTAATCGGAAACCTACACCACCGGCTGAGCCTGTGCCAAGCAGCACTCCAAAGATAGAACATGTGTCTCAGAGAGGCTTTGTGGCTTTGCTGCTTTTGTCAGAGCAGCAAAAAGGGTTCAGCAGTAACCACAGAGGGAAAGGAAAAGCAGAGCAGTGTGAACATTCTTATATTTTACACTTTGAAAAATGGACGAATCAGAAAGTGTTGTTTGGAGCAATGCCGCAGAATTTTTGGTTTCCTTTTGAACCTTTCCATGCAAAACTGGTTCTGTAAGAAACCAGTTCTGATGATGAGGTGTGAGGTTTAATAAAACATAATGTAAAGATTTCACATTCGTTTTCCAAGCAAGGAACCACTGTTATGTTCCATTCAGGGCTGTGAGGGGTGCACAGACTTGTACACTGGAAAGGTACAAAGCACTGTTCCAAAAACGAATACCTAACATAGTTCATTCAGCAGTCTACCTGTACTATAAAGGGCAAGGGTATCAAGAAACTGTGGTCTGGCTGATTCATTCCACAGACCACAATTAAATGATGTGGTTTATTGGATGATTTGTTGGAATGCACAAATTCTGTGGAGGTGGCAGGTGTATAACAAATGAACCAGCAGTTTAGCACTATATTGTCTTTTGAAAAAGGTCGTCCTGCTTGATAAGAGTTAGCGTTTAGTCTTGTGTAATGCCTTTTCCTGTTTGTGTGCCAGTTCTACAGGTGCTTTGTAGCCTTTGTGAAGTGCGGAGCAGAACCATCAATCCTCAGCCTAAACCCCCAGCACAACAGCAGAGAGGAAGCAGCGGTGTCCAGTCTATGCAAGCCCTGCACTGGCTCTGCATGGCCCCTCAGCCTCAGGAGCCACAGTAAGCTGTCGGCAGAAAGAGAGCACCGCACTCTGTCCATTGTGGTTCACTACACACCCTGATTCAAGGTCTTGAATCTTGAATGTTGATGTACATTATGACGTACGTGTTGTTCATGTTTCAAATAATGTGGTGTTCTTCGTATACCGCTCTACCTCTGTTGCCAAACAATGGGACACTGATTGTCAAAGTGGAAAAAGTGAGTGCTGTGGGACTTTCCTGGCTAACTAAAAAGAGGCAGAATTATAAAGTTTGTAGGATGATGTTGGATGGAAAACCCAATGTTCCTCGAAATAAGAGTTTGATGTAGTGTGTAAATCTTTTTAAAGATTCAAAACACATTATTTGCTCCCCAGTCCATATATTTGGAAACTAATCCACAAAAACAGTTTAAATATGTTCTTTCTGTGATGTTTTCAAAAGCAATGCATTCACATTCATTTGATCCTGTTGAACCCACAACACTTTATTCCTGCCGATTCATATCAAAGTGATACTTTTTTTTTTTTTGGTCAAATGGATTTTTTAAGCAGGCCGAGTGGAGCTGAATACGGTATTTTATGTAAATCATTGTTCAGTGTAAAGGATACAAGTATCATGACAAATCATTAATTACAACTATTCTTTTGATATATATATGCCACTCAAATGTCCAAATGTCAAAAGTGGACCTAGGGGAGGGAGGACAAAAGAAGAACAGACAATATGTGATCTTTAACCAGATAACTATGTGCTCTTTAGGCAGTTCACTAAAATAAATGCAGCATTCTGACCATACTAATAGTAGCATTGAGTGCTAAAAGATAAGAAGAGGGTCAGTTTAAAAATGGCATCAGCCCACACAGAAACGAGCAAAACACTGGAACATCATTATCTAAAGCGTTGTAATGAGCCTCCAGGAGGTTGAGTGCGTCTGTGAAGCTTGGCCCTAGTAGCAAAACAGAATGGCTTATTAGCCAAGAAAGCTCTGGTTGTTTCTCACTAAACTGTGTTGCCTTTATGTGTCTTTTCTCTAAGGCCTTGACTGAAAGACACATTTATGAGATTATCATTTTTTTCTTAGTGGAAAGGCACTCTCAGAACATTCGATTACAAAGCAATGAAAACATGTACAGGACCAGCACTGGAAAACAATGGAATATATGCTCATTTGCTTGGACTGAGATGAGTAATGATGTACATCACGCTGCTTTTAATGAAAATAGTTTTATTCATGATTTAGTTTAAATATACATCGTGCAAACATGTAGGAAATAGCACTGATATTTTCTTCTCTGGTTAATACCAGAGAAAGCCTGTGAGCAGTGCCAAGTGTGGCTCAGTGGTTTACAACCAATCAGTGTAGTGATTTTTTTCCACCAGAAGCAGGAGCTACTGCATACATCAAGGAGACCCTGTCAGTCTTCATGCCCTCACAATTTCAGCCTCGCTGATAGCACTGTAGTGAAGACGTTTTTTTAGGAAATTGCTAAATGTCTTTGTGGCTTTTTGGAATTAAACAGTATTTGAGTTACTTCAAATTTAGCATATACCTATTGTTCCTTGTTTTGTACATTGTTCAAAAGAGCACCAAGAGGAATGTAATGGATTCTGAAAGACTGTCTCTTTGTGCCTTGTGATTTCACACTGTCAGGAGTCATCATCAGGTAGAACTGAATATTCTTGAGTTGTTCAAGTGTCAAATACACTTGAAACCTTCATTTTTGGAGGGCATGGGTTTACTCTTTTTGGAAACCATCCCAGGCTGGACTTTACATGGTGTGAGCATTTTGTGATGATAATAATATTACTTATTAAGTGACTGGGATAAAATTGTAATACTTATGTACACTGAACATGGTTTCTTTGCCCAATAAAGTTATCAATTAATAGGGTTCTGGTCAAATAAGTGTGGCAGATTGTCAACATTAAACAAAAAAATTAACCCGAAAATACAAATAAAGCCTACGTTAAGACAAGACAATATACAAGTAAACAAAGAAGGTTTCATGTTATTTTTGCTACAAAAACAATACAAAAATACAAAAACAGAGAGGAATACCATCATGATGCTCAAAGAACAGACACTGATATCAGAAGAGTTCACCTTGTGATTCTCTAGTAGAATGGTACACTGCCCTATAAGCTACTCAAAGCAGACTGAATAGCTGTGCATGGGACAGAAAGAGTGCAAGAAGTCGGCACTCCGAAACCACAAACTCAACTCTGTCACCTGAAACAATTCGGAGTATATTTCTTCTGGAGGGATATAATGTGTCTTGATTTTTAATTGGTTATTTTAATCTCCTTCATTACTACTGCTTTTGTCTTTCTTCTCACTGTTTTTTCAGGGCTGCCCTCGTACTCCCCCTCATGCGTTTTACTGTCTTCACAGTCATTTTCTCACATGTCGAACTCTCTCCTCCTTTGGTGCTCACTTTACTTCTGGTCACTGACGTTTGAAACCAAAGTTTGTATTTGACTCAATGAAAAAAGAGAGTGAAAGCTGAGTTAAAGTGAGATTTTTCTCGCTTTTGTTTTTTTATAATTAACCTTCAGTTTTCATTTTGTGTGCATGTGCTGCTATGGTCTGTACTGGAACCAAAAAAAGAAGCTTATTCTGTCATTTTTATCACTGCTGTTATAGTATTCAGAATTCTGTTAAGAATATGTGATACATTTTATTACTGCATCCTCTGGCTCCACTACTACATACAAGCCACACTTTGAGAAGCCCTGGATTTTGTTTCTTATCTGTCATGTAAAACTATCCTTGTTGTTCTGTAGGTGAATTTGTTTCAACAAAACAAATTGTCTGTTGTGCCCATGATGCAAGCACTGTATTTTGAGGTACTGTGCTTCATATAGGACATCTGTACTGGGTTGTGGACACGGGCACACACTGCACTGCACAGAGATTTTTGATGCTTTTTGGTGACTAAAGGATTTTCATTGTCACATTCTACCAACTGCCTATTTCCAGGTCACCTGTTAACTTCATAAATGTCATTGTGACATAACTGTGGAATGCGCTTTGCTATCAGTCCGATAGGTTTGGAAAATGTTACTTCGATGTTTCTTCTCCCATTCTGAGCCGCGGGGTATATTTCTCAGATTCGTTCCTCAGCCAGGTCTAGACGGAAGTGCTGAGAAACAGCTATCGGCGGGGGTGGAATTGAGGTTAGCATCTGTAATTCTCGCAAAAGTAGATGTGTTGTTTACAGTAGCAGAATGAAGCTGGCACTGACTAACATGCACTTTCTGGCCGCATTGACCCTGCTGAATTTGCATTGGGGCGAGTACTGTATCATTTACAAGAAGTAGGGTCAAAAAGTCATTCAGAAACTCAAGAGTGCACACAAGCCACGGCATCTTACCATTCTCTGTAGAGGGAGTCCTCAGACTGGGAGTGTGGGCCCTTGGGGGCTGTAGGAGGGGACTAAGAAGGCCATGAATTAATTACATTTTTATATATATTTTGGTATCTGCTTAAAAAGTTTGGTTGCGACACCTTGCTAAAATAAAGAAAGTTTTTC
>JBBPCW010000031.1:1708674-1724803 GCA_037974425.1 Phenacogrammus interruptus | reverse complement strand
CACACACACACACACACACACACACACACACACACACACACACACACACACACACACACACACACACACACAGCTGTTGAACTTTGCCGTACTGAAAAGTGCTGAAGAATGGCAGGCTCAGTTCACAGGGACTGGAGAACAGAGTTTCCCGACCCTTGTCTGGGAGGCGCATTACTCCATGTGTTTTCTCTCCCCCCCGCAAAACACACCTGATCCAACTAATCAGCTCATTACCAATCCCTGAAGTAGGTACGGTAAAGCAGGGAAAGCACTAAAATCAGCAGTGGGTCTCCGAACCAGGGTTGGGAAACAGCTACTTAAGTACTAATCAGAGGGGTCGCGTTTTACAGCGGGAGGTGGGGTAATGTATCTTTTACTGTTGTTTCTCAATGGCTTTAGTCTCATCCAGATCTGCCCGGTCAGTCATTTGTTTGAACCTCAGCACTGCACAAAAAAGGGCAAAATAAACAGCTGCAGAACTGACATGTCAGTAAAAAAAGAAAACTCCTGTTCCACAGAATGGATCACAACGTAGGGTAGCGCTCAGTCACCTGGTGTTACCTTAAATCAAGTAGATGTGTGCTGTCCTATCTGGGGTGTACAACTTTGAACATTGCAGCAACACTTTGCTTTTGAATTTTATGTGATGTTGGCTGTAAATGTACAAGCTGCATATGACACATTGCATTAACTTTAAACAGCTCGGGAGATGGTTATGGTAAATGAAATCATTTAAATGTTTTGCCATTTCCTTTTCTACTCTTTGTTGGAGTGAAGGCAGTGTGTAAATCGAGACAGGAAAGTCAAACCAGCAGTTTACAACTTGCATTAAAAAGTTTAATCTCTGGATTGTATCCTATACACCTTGTTCAAATTCCATTTGCATTTTTCATCAGGCAGGCCTGTTGCCAACTGCTTTTAGCTCAAGGCATATTTCACTTTTTGCTCAACTTTAAATTTCACTTTCATGTAGAAATAAAACAATTGTCTATATACATACATGCAGCACAGGCCCTTAATTACATCCAACAGCAAAATGTTTGATCTAGCATGTAAATATTACTACGTTTCCAGTTATACTGTTTACTGTCTGGTCTTAAATATGGAAATTAATCCCATTATGATCGTTATTTACATATATCCTCCTTTTTCTTAAAGTTTTAAGATGTGTTGCAGTGCAGACCACTATTTGAATAAGGCATAAAACATTTACACATGGCATTTGTAAAGTTATGGTGAAAAAGCCTGTTTAAATGGTGAAGGCAGGTTGGCAAATGGTCAAAAAAAAAAAAAAAGCTATGAAGGTTTTTCATGCATAAACCACAGAAATGTCATAAATAGACCTTGGGGAAATATAAAACACAAAATCCTTGCTAACATATGAATCTGGGTGCAACAAACCATTTGGGAACATTCAGCCTGAAAAGATGTAGCTCATTGTCCTGATTAACTACAGCCTAAATCTGTTTGCAGACGTTGCCAACCACGAATGAACAGAGGAGTTCTTTGTAGTTCATGAGAGACCACTGGTATTCAATTTTCTAAAAATGATCATGAACACAAGGCACTCACACATGGCTGAGCCATCAGAGCCACAAAGCCAAAACTGTCCACGGGGCTCGTCATGTTGCACACTTGCAAAAAGCTACAAAATCATCAACTGCACAAAACTGCATTAGGGAGCAGCCGAGGGGAAACACATCAGACTAGCAGTACAAGGCTAGAGTGAAGGTGCTAGACAAGGTTAATGCCGACAGACACATGTAAGCAAAACACTGTGAGTGGCTGAAAGACCTGCAAGGACCATAAGACAATTACCTTGAGTGACGATGTTTATCGCCAACAATGTAGACAGAACCTTGCTAAAATTCTCCCCAGAGTATAAGCTCTCCGGTTCAAAGCCCTGGGAGGAAAAAAAAAGACAAATATTAAACAGGATAGCAATTTCGACTTGGGAAACAGCAGTGGCTGCATACACTCTGCTGACAGGCAGAATAGAAAACAACTGCACTGAAAAATTCAGATGTGTGACGAGTTGCAATTTCATACTTTTCTGACACAACACCAGTAAATATTCCATCCCACATAATGGGAAACAGTACAATCCACTGCATGATGTTCAACAGGAATTTCACCAAATTTACAGAATTCCTGAATAATATACATCTGTCATGTAGACTGGATTTAGATTATTTATTACATAGAAATTAATTCACTGATTTCTTAATATTGATCATGTCTGCAATGCAAATAGCCATTTTATTTACTTTCAAAAAGCACCAGAGAACCTACTCAGAAGACATATATGTAACAGTAAGTAACAGTAAAAACGGGTTTTCATTTGAGAAACAGTTTCCCTTACAATGCCATACATGCACAATTGTCTCAAAACTGTTGCAAATCAATGACTCAGGCATCAGTCATCATATCTAAAATGATTTCTTGTGCTAGGTTTTTGGAGGGTACTTTTAAGAGGCAATAAACGGTTTGCATGTCTGATTCTTATCACCAGCACTGTGACCCATGAAGTTTCCCTTGAATGGAGCATTTCACACCAATCACTCTAATAGATCTAAATCATTCTAATCATTCTAATTTGTACTTTACACTCTTAGGAACTTAACTGTTCAGAAATATTCTGTGTGAACTTCGATAATCAACTGAAACGACAACAACCATGTTTAAGGGATGATTACATAACAAAAAACTGTAAAGTGTTCTGTAAAGCCCATCCAACTCCCCAGTTGTTGCAGGTACATAATCTACTAAACTTTTCAGTAATGATGGTGGGGGATTTGGTCGCTAGCAGTTATGTACAATGTGCTAACTCCCACAACCCAGCTGACAAAGAGGGGATATGGGAGGATGTCAGGGTAATATAATGGAGATCAATGGTGATTTTGTGGTTTATTGCCAAAAAATGAATCACTATATGGGAAAACTCTGCTGCATGGTTCATTACAAAGAGAGCAAAAATTCACTGGATTTAGTGCAGTGCATAAATAAAAATCACAGGTTTTGATAGTATATTTTACATGAGGCAGTAGAACTCAAACCTATCTTATTAAAACTAACATACTGACTCATGGTATAACATTTTGGCTATACAGTAAACCCCGGGTTCAGCAGTCGCGGATTCAGTCTTTTGCTGATAATAACTGTTTGCTGAAACTCCAGCACATGTTTTTGTGATGCCCGGGTCTCGCCCCCTCAGCCTCGTGCTAGGTTGTTTATGTTTGGGTATGGTGGTTATCAAGGCAATCAATCAAAGCTGAATGGAGTGAGCCTCGGCTGCTCAGCGTCCAGTACGAACCTGAGGGGGCGTGGCAGATGAAGCCTGGACGTCTGTGTTCTCGTTTTGTTGTTTTTTTTTCTTTTCTTGAAGCTCTGTATTTTATTACTGTAAGTGAAATTAGCTGTATGTAACTGCTTATGTCAAGGAAAACACGCGTGCATGAATTACTTTACAGTATATACAGGGGTAACATCTGTATTTAGCACTGCAGGAGACAGCAGTTCAGTGTGAACTGTACAGTATGAATACGGGTTTTCCCCTACATTTTTAAGGGTAATGTATTAAGCAAAGTTTAAAATGAAATTAAAGTGTTTTGGGGACAGTTTTAGGCTTTTTTTAAAAAAAAACCCACATCACATATTCACAGTTTTCCACTATATGTGGGTGCTCTTGGTGTGTAACACCCATGATAAGCTGTATTGCATTGTTCACCTTTAACCAACTGCTAGGTGTTAGAGAAATTTTAATATCAAATTCTCTGAATATATGACAGTTTCATGGTGTTGCCTGTGTCAGGTATGTGTCCTAACAAATGAAAATATGTAAAAGTCATTTACATATGTTTAACATAAAACAGACACAGACAACACTTAGAGAAAGCTCATTAAACCATGCATTTAGTTATTTTATAGATTTTAAACTGTTCTTTCAAAACAATGGGAAGTATCCAATGACATTTAATGCTTGTAACCTGACAGTTAATTATCAGGTCATGGACACAATGAGTAAATTGTGCTGCATCATGAATACAGTCTTTATTACCTATCTAATGGACTCTTTAGAAAAAAAAACAACAATATTACGGCATGTCAATATAACATTATACTGGTGTAGATTATATATTGCCCAGCACTAAGTGTATTTAGCAACCTGGCAACTCAGTGCACTGCCATTGAAGATAAGAGAGAGTCTGTAATGATTGTTCTTTTTTGTGTTCGTCATTCACTCCACAGGACCCACAGTGCACACCTCACTATCTTCTTTCCTCCAAAGGCTAGGGTTTCACATTTTAAATAAAACATCTTAATTGTAGAGTTCACATTGCCCAGCAAGAAGCATCTGTTGAACAGTTGCAGACTGAAGACAAAAAAGAGGGCATTGTGTTTCTTTTGCTATTTCAACAGTCTTGTATTTTGCTATTTGCATGATCTTCACAAGGCAAGTTTCATGTGTTTCACACATGAAGAACCGATTTATAGGGTGTGATGTATTTCACACTTCTTCTTTATCTATGCATCTGTGACTTCTTATAACTTTACACACATTCTATCCAGCACAGTCTGTTTCTATTGGCCCTGGCCTTGTTGCTACCCCCTTCAAATCTCACGGATGAAGTGGAGTTAAAATATGATTTAAAATGAAAGCATCTTAGCCTTAACTAAGCATCAAAAGCCATGTTAAGCTTGGAAAAAACGACTGAAAACATAAATGTGATCTTCTACATGGAAAGATTATGTTTATCCTTCTACCGTTAATCTTGCATTAATCTTTCTCCTGCTAGGAAGAGGATTGTTTTGGCCACTTTCCTCCCTTTCCTGGACTGTGGAGATGTTATCTACATAAACACTACTGTTTACAGTTTTTAGATTTGTAATTAAATGTAGCTTCAGTGTTTTGAACTAGAAGCAAACCTCTTATATATCACTGCCCACTTCATCAGCCCTGCCTGTTAACCCCTATATGAAATGAACTCTCTCTAATCGCTCAACTCTTTCTCTGTGCAGTCACTGCTAATATAACCTAAGCTTATTTACCACATTTTCAAGGACAGGCTTTGATCATTTGGCTGCAAAAGTCACAGAATGACTGTCAGGGTCAAAAATGGGTCATTTTTAATCACCCCTCACACTTAAAATGGTCACAGATGGCCATTAAAAGTTTATACACAGGTACATGTGGTCTTCGCTTGCATTTCTGGAACTCTGTAAATCCCATCTATTGCAAAAATACCTTCGAAATTTCTTTCTTAATGTTATTTTTAACTTAAATATGGGTGAATATTGTGCATTTCTTATACACCTGCCAATTCAGGAGGGCCCTCTTCAAATAAGATGCATAGAGAACTTCAGAGCACTTCAGTAAAGATTATATAATAAAAATGACACAGACAAAATCCCTTTTGACTAGTGCAAAGCGAGCTGAATTTGGGGCTACAGCTACTTTGCTTCTCATTCGAACACTTCTCCAAAAGCAGAAGTGAAAGTTGTGCAAGTGGCTTCTCTGTCCAGTCACATGATCCACATCATCCATGCAGACTTTAGGGCCTGAGCGGAGGGGTAGCGGACAGCTTCACCACGGAAAGCATGGGCAGGGCCCGGCTGCCCACGGGCCATCATATGGTCCACATTAAAAGACATGGCCCATCTCCTTACAGCCGCATTACAGCATTGCCACTAATTATGGGGGGCGCATTGGAAGCAAAGGAAAAGGGGAAAAGGACAGCTCCCCTGCACACGCACACACACACACACACACACACACGGCAAACATTTAATCTTAAACACTGCACATTGGCTTTACTAAATTGTGTGTGTGATTCAAGACCTACTTTAAAACATATGCGCTACTTATAAAGCTATTTATAATTTTTGCAGACCACAGATTGTTGGGGGAAATTGGAATTTGGCAAGCTTTAGAAGGGGTGATACCCTTTCACATTTGTAGAAGTGTAAAAGAAGCTGAACATATTGTTACAAATGTTACAGACCAGAGACATGATTTCCTTGAAAACCTGACATGCCAGTGCTGGTCTTAGCCTTGATTTGCAGCTGATACTGTTGTCTGGACAAGTTGCTTCACTAAAAGGGAAACTCCCATTTTAAGGAGGGGACAGCATGCCATAAATACAAGTGATCCATGTGCATCTAAGCAAATCAAACCACGAAATGGTATTCAGGCAGAACTGACAGGCTGAGCTACATTTCCCCATGTTTATTAACTGATTTAATCCACTGTAAACTGTTGCTCAGTGAAACCTGTAATAGGCTCAAAATCCACATATCACCCTAAAACACGGTCAATGTAAGTATTGTATACTATGCTAAATTATACATATTATAATAGAGATATAATAATTATATTAACTCACCTTCATAAATAAAATTAACAAAGGCTTGACTTTTCTGTAACTTTTTCTAGTTTTTTGCTGCTTTTGTAAACCAGGCTACACTTCATGGAAGAACAGGCACGATATATGTTAAATAAGTTAATGTATTTAACTTCTACTTTAATAAGTTACTGCATGTATATATTTTCTGATGGGCTCCTGAGTGCCTTTGTATGAGAAATGCCCTATTCGGTGTGTTTTTGGACCGAGGGTCCCGGTTCCAACCTCCAGCTAAGCGTGCAGACAACTCACCTCAACCTTCAAAGACAGGCATCCTTTCAGAAACTCGCGAATGTTGGCTATGCAGTCCGTTTCGCCTTTGGGCTCCGGGCAGTACTGTGAAAAGCCAGAGATGGAAAAAAAGGTAAACAAGAAACCCAGAGGCGCTATAACCACTACTACTACAACTACTACTACTGATCAGCCCGGAGTCTCTGGAGACCCTATTGAAATGGACTGTCTGTTTATCCCTGTCCCTGCTCACACGCTGCTCTCCTTTAGCTCGCAAAAAGAAACAAACGCTTCTCTCCCGCTCTGTTTGGTGAAGTTAAAAGGGGACTCTGGTTTCTCGTCTCTAACAGCACATCTCTCATTGCCCTGTCGAACCAGGAAAAGAGATTTGGTGGAGGAAGTGACGATGTCCTCAGGCTCGGTCTAGACCTCACAAGTATGGACATATGAGACCAGGACCAGGCAGGCAGCGTGTCAGAAAAGGTCCTGATAAAACGTGCTACAGCAGGCACCCAGTTCTCATATTTGCTCCTGACTCTATAAACCCACCGGTTCGGCGAATGGGTTGTGTGTTATGTGGGATGTTTAGTTTACTCATCAGTAATGACCTGCACAGGCGTGCTCGCAGCACTACAGGACTACAATCTGACAACTTAATCACAAATAAAAACAGACCTAAACAACGCGTTTTAACAGATCCCACATAAAGCGTGTTTCTACGCTGTATAAACATACTTTGTTGAGACCACGTTCAAAACAGCATGCTTTACTCTGGTGAAGGTCGGTTGAAACGTTCAGCCATGAAAAAACGCCAGTTGATAGAATGCGGAACACTTTCTCCCCTCCTCGGGCAGGAAGTCCGAGTTTACATTGTGATTAAGTGTAATCACAAATTAAATTCCAAGAGATAATGCTAACAATCCTATACGAACTGTAGTTTGCACTTATGTTTAAGTTATTTCTTTTTCGGTTGTCAGAAATGCCTCCAGAAGCGATGGTTAATGGTTGTGGTGGGCTCAGCCTGGCTGTCCCGCTTTGTTTCCCAAATGCTGAGACTCCGAGAGTCCGCCTGCGTTCAGATGCAGTCGGTCTTGTCCCCCAGTCTCTACCGGATCGGATTTCTTTACCTTCTGAATGGATCCGGGCACCAGTCGCTCCATGAGCTTACACAGGACGACCCCATCTCTCAGAGAGGTTTTCAGGAAGCCCTCCGGATCAGCGATGTTCTTCTTAGGAGAATTAAGAACTCCTAAGGAGATGAGCCACGTAACGGTCTGCTCCTCCGGGTTCATGGCTCGCGCTCACCGGGCCTGGCCGAGTCGCACAGAGCCGCTGGTGCAGCGTGTAGGACGGTGCAGATGCTACCCACATCCGTAGCACTTCTGCTTTGCGGAACAGCCCAGAACAAACCAGCAGAGAGCCTCGTCAGTCACTCTGCAGGGAAGTTCTCCTGGATGAGGATGTCGTGTATGCTACCATCAGACGAAACCCATGAATACATATGATGTACATCTTTAAGTGTGCAGACGTATCACTTCCCTCCTCGTGTGTAATGTGAGAACATGTAGGCTAGAGCCTTCTTTACATTACAGACCACTAATGAGCACCAGTATTTCACAAACTTATTCACTGGAGGGGGGAAAAAAATCCAACAGACTAAAATCTTTTGAAATGTTTATTAACAAAAAAAAAAGCAAACAAGCACAAGATTCATTTGGGCTCCGCTCCCTTTAATGGACTTCCACCAGGTCTGTCTCGAAGTCCATCTAGCAAACAGGAAAAGGAAACAATGAGGGATGACAAACACAAGCATTTTTGGATGTTCGGTGTTGGTCTTACCTGCGGGATGCAGAATGCACTGCACATAGCCAATAAACAAGTGGCAATCAGCACTGAAGCAGCTAGGGTCCAGTCTCTCATGCTCATGTTCATCCTGCAACAAGAATCAAACGCATTTAATACCCAGTCATAGCCATGAAGGGGTAATAATGAGTAAGTTTATCAAAAGAATCAAGGAGCAATTTGATTGGGCTTCCAGTTACTTTCCAGGCTGAATGATAGAAACACTGCGTCTTTCCAAGAGGTCTCCTTTGTTAGAATGGGCATGCTTGTGAGCGGCTCTGGCTTTTGTTAAAACCCAAGTCAACTTTCTACAAGTTCAATATGGGTCCACTGACAAAGGATTGGCCATCATCTGAAATTAGGGGGCTTACACTACATGGAGGAAATAGTCCTTTGGTGGAAGGCTTCATCTTTATCCTTAAAAGCCATTTGTCACTTGTTCAATGTTGTGTTGAAGAGGTGGCAAAAAAAAAAATCCAGATTATCTTTCCCCTGGAGAATGTGCAATTTTTGGTTGCCATTCTTCCTCAAACTATGGGCATTTTAACCCAATAATCCATTGGGTTGTAAGAGATTAGACTCCTTTGGTTGCAGAGTTGATTCTTTGTCTTTTGTCAAGTATGACATAACTGTACGGTGTTAGCATTCAGGCCAGAATGACGATTAACTAACCTGTAGTTGAGACTGAAACTCCTACCATTGAGTTAACTTCACTTAGACCAGAGACAAAAGGGTTTGCTTTGCTTACCAGCTGTTGACACGTTTAATCTTGTGTTGAATTGTTTCTTGCATTTTGCTTGTCTTTGGATTGGTCGATGCAAGCCGTCAAAGTTTAGACTTTACGATGAGGGATCCATTTGCACTGAGAAAAACTATACTGATTAAGAGTTTGGCAAAGTGACATCTCTTGTTTCTCAACAGACTGAACAATGTCAACAAGAATATTCTCCACAATCTAAACTGGATCTTTTTTGTTTCCCCCCTCACCATGATGTTGATTGGGGGTCTATGCTGACAAGTTTCATTGGTTCCGTGGTCCTTCTTTGAACAGTATTGTTGCGCAAGCTCTTTGATTAAAAATTTTATTGGTAAATGAAAACCATACTCTTGGGTATTGCAGGTTAAACATCACTACGGTACAAAAACTAACAATCACTTATATTGGCAACAGTACCATTCAATGGGAGATGGGCAGGGAAAAACAAAATTAACACTTACAGGGAAAAAATAAAATCTCCACAAGTTTGGGTACAGCTTGAAACTGAAGCTTTAAGTTCATACAGAGGTTAAAAATGACTCTCCATTTTCTCAGCTTATGTACGAATGCCCCTTCTTGTGAGCTGACGCTTTATCCGCATCGAGTCCATGTCAGTAACGACTGCGGCCCATTCCTCTATCTGGCCGACTGCCTCCGCGGCCGCCACCCCGAGGCGCGCCACGGCTTGAGTTGCTGTATTCACGAGGAGGGTAGCCTCTCTCTAGAGGTGGGGCCGGGCCCCGCTCTTGCCTGCCCAGTCGCTCACCACGGCTAGCGGAGTATGGGTCACTCCGACTGCTGGGATAACTGTCGCGACTGCCATATCCATCCCGGGAACTGCTGCCATAGTCGTCATAGCGACTGCTTCCGCCACTCCCACTGTAGGATGGAGGGGGACCCCTTGAGGGTGGGGCACTGCGCGAATTACCTGCAGGGTCAATGGTCATGTAATTGGCAAAATTTACATACATATTTTGTGCAAGTTACTGCCTTGACAAGTGCCCACTTTCCTACATATATTCCTCACTGCGTTTTAAAATATTTACAGTTTAGGGCTGGTAGCGACCCAAATGTGCACAGAATTAGTCAAAAATGAATTTGGATCTCTGAGGAACAAAGTGCAGCTTTATTCAAACTTTACTCGATAACGACGGTAATGGAGCAACGAGAGCAACGGAGTTTTCCTTAAGAACTGAGTTCCAGAGGATAGATTGTAGATTGGGCACTTGGTTTCTCTTGTTTGATTTGGATAAGGTTATTGGAAAGACTCAAAGAGGGAGAAAGGCTTGCCACGGATTCCTTGTTGAGTGCGATTTTGACATTGTGGAACATCGGAGTTGAAAGGACGTTTTGAAGTTTCCATTGACATGAGGTGGCCTTGTCCCAGGAGCATAGAGCGCAATTTTGAGCGAAACCCTAACCCTTTATCCAAAAACTAAAGAAGTACTCTTACCGTAACCATCATAGGGGTCTCTATAGGAGCCTGCACTTGGCCGCTCCATATAGCCCCTGGGTTCTCGACCGCCACCATAACCATCACGATCACTATAAGCAAAGGGGCAGAAATAAAAATTAATTGAAGGCTAAAATACCACTTCAAAACATGTTATCAACTGTTCTTAACATACTTGTAGCTTCTAGATGCTGAACCGTAGTCATCTCTGGAGTTGGACTGGGATGGATAATCACGGTATGAATAATCACGTGGTGGAGGGGCATAGTCCCTGCTGTCTCTTGAGCTCATGTAATCGCGGCTGGAATAGCTGTAGAGCACAGACAATTAGGTACTCTGGGAAATACAAGGTGTTATTCAACTGTAACTCACTTTACTAAGTTACTTACCTGTCTTTAGCACTGTAATGCTCATCGCGTGGTGATGGGTAATCATCTCTCCTTGACATAAGTGATTCTCTGCGAGGAGGAGGACCATAAGGATCCCGGTCCCTGGACATTGGTGCTGCAAATTGTGGATATCAAATTAATCGAGCACAACGCGAAAGCACAGAAATGCTAGAAAAAATAAAAAAAATAAATACAAATGCCCCTTACGTCTGCCCATTGGACCAGAGGGTGCTGATCTTTTTGGTGGTGGCCCCCCGTTGCGCATTGGTGGTCCCCTCTTCATAGGTGGTGGGCCTCTTGATGACATCCCTTTAAAGAAAGGTTCTACAATCTCTACGTTATCACAGTAGTCTTCTGATATACATTAAAATGTAGGCTCAGAACTTCTTAGAGAACTGAACAATCAGCTCAAGCAGATCAGTTGAATGAATGTCATCATAGCCTACAAACTGTGAGGGGAAAAAAAAAAAAAATCCAGAATTATACCTCTGCTTGGTGGTCCACGCATCCCACTAGGAGCACCTCTGGATCCACGTGGACCTCGGGGAGGACCACGAGTACGTGGATGCATTGATGGTGGCCCACGGCGCCCTGATTCAAACTGAGGTTTTGTGGCCTGCTCTACTTTGATGGGTTTACCATCCAGAGCCTGGAAAAATTAAGGAAAAGGTCAGTTTGTTTTTCTGCTCACACAGGTAGAAAACTAGACATACAAAAAAAAAAAAAAAACCCACACCACATCCAAGTGTATATAAGTAAGCTCAGAACTTCTTAGAGGACAGCTGTGGACAATGTCACTTTAAATAGATCCACACCACAAAGTGTCATCACAGCTTACTATTAGAGTTTGAATTATGTTTACCTTTCCGTTCATTTCCCTTGCAGCATCTTTTGCATCGCCAGGATTCTCATAAGTCACAAAAGCAAAACCCCTGGACTTGTTTGTTTCACGATCTTTCATAAGCAGAACTATAAGAAAAATACACAAATGTTAGGGCACATTTTTAAACTCCATCATCATTAGCACCTGCATAGGTGCAAGCTCAGAACTTCTCAGAGGTATTGATCGATTGTTTTCATTTTTAGCATGATCAAGTCCAGAATTTTCTTCATAGCTTGCAAGACAAATATTGGACTAGAAAAAAACTTAATTAAATCTAGGAGGCAAAAGATGAAACATTAAATTAACAGGGGTCACACTTAACAATGGGATTTAATCCAAGTAGGGGAAAAAAATAAAAAAAAAAAGTCTTGTCCAGTCACAATATTTGTTGGTCATAATGTGTAGTGTGACATGTGGTTCAAAATGAAACTTGACAGCAGCTTATTTTTTCATCAAGTTTAATTATAGCCTAAGAGTACCATGTTGAAATACAAACATTGTTCAGAACTGCTGAACTCTGCTTGTTGGCCTGGTTTGTGCTCAGTTTTTACATGCTGGAATAAGGCCTTCATTTAATGTTCTTAACAGGAAACATAGTATAAAGCAAAATTATCATCCACTGCTACAACAAAGCTGTTGTGTGCCTTCCCCTCCAGTCAAGCTTGTAACTACTTCCTCATTCTTCAAAATGTTAGCCTGCTTAAAACAGGACGTCACATTGTGTCCACTGTAAATATGGCAAATGGGTCATATTGCAACTCAATGTCAGCAAGTTAGTCTTGTGCTGATATTTCACATACATAGTTATCAAATCTGTTTACATGCTTCATTTCACAAATTTACTGTATTTGTCAACTTGTGCCACAGTCTTGAGTTGAAAGGTGTGCAAACTGGGAAAAGATGTTCAAGTAACACTTTTAAAGTTCTACCACAGACTGGATGAGATCCCATATATTGAACAACTCTGCAGGAGGCTTTGATTTGTACTTTAAGCTAATGTCTAAATTTTTTACTGATGCAGGAGGTGATGAGGCTCAGGTCAAAGTCAGTTAGGCCACACTATCAGGCTTTTTTTCCTTCAGGACAAAAATGAATATGATCTACATCCTGGAAAAAATGTTTTATGCCATAGGTAAAATCTGTAAAAGTTTTGAATGAAGGGGAATATATAAATATATAACACTGGAATGTCATACCCTCAGTAGCCATACTTCAAGCAATTTCCATGTGCTTTATACATTGATACTATCCACACAAAATGACCACAATATGCTTTCATGTCTTGTTTTATTCATAATGCTTTTTTGTAATACAGACCTTAACCCTGGCATCGAAATTCTGCAAATTTGAAAGTAGGATCTGAGCAAATTTTATAGGACTTTGCTTTGTGACATGGTGTGCTGCAACAACCTTGTCTGGTTAGGCATCAAATGACCAAACAGCAGAATCTCAAAAATGCATGCATTATATAACTTAAATTATAATGTAAAATTACAATCATATGTACTTCTATTACAAATTACATATGAATAAAGTACACACTAACCAGGTCCAGCTGTACTGTTGGAATATCTCAAAACATGTAGCCCAGTGTTAAACTCCATAAGAAATGAATCTACACAACTTTTTGCATGTAAGACTCACAGGTTTTCATTATATCGGCTGCACTCTTTACTTGAAGGCTTTTGCAATAAACGCACATGCACAGCTGTGGTATGTTTATAAAAAAAGTTTTAATCAGCATTCCATCTCACCTCAATTCTCACAATATCAAAGGGCAATTATTTAATAATGCCCAAAGCTTCCCCTACCTTTGGCATTAACTTACATATACATTATTCCTCAGTTAATTCCATTTTTAGTTTTGAATTTAATATAAAAAATGCAATTGTCTGAATAACAGCTCACTACCTTCAGATATGCGGCCAAACTTGCTGAAATAACTTTCAAGAGCTTTCTCAGTAGTTTCAGTGTTCAGGCCTCCAATGAAAAGCTTCCCTGGTCTGTCTGCCTCAGCCATGTTTGTCTCCGATAACTGCAAACAAGAAACAAGCACCCCATCAGGAGGCAGACAATGTACCGTTGTTTTGCCGTAAAGCATGCAAGTCAGTGCTGGTCCAGAACATGATCTGTTTTATATTGAAGTGGTTCAATATCAAGACTCTCAAATGGGCCACCACATCACAGACTGTACTGGATAGAAGAAAATGCAATTGTGAAAGCACCAGTAGCAAACTACAGCCTGATTCATTCTGCACTATGACTATCATACTTGGGGAAACACAGGTTAAACGGTCATTTAAAAGTTTGCTCTGATAAATTATGGCCAACTATTGAATTGTTCGGATCTAGCAGTAACCTCCAGGATTTCTGACTGGCAGGGTCCTGCAGGGTAGCTCCATGCACCAGTACACGTGGTTCAAGCTAAAGGAAGTTAGCAGTCACATCAGAGTTTAATCTTAGTCAAGAACAGAAAGTATTCGCAGTTCTTTGCTCACCTGGAGCTTAACTTCAAGAACTCTGAATTAACCACCTGACTAAATGGCAACATATATAGAACGAATGAAGGCCGACTGAAAGTAGTTGATCGAGATAAAAGGCAAAACCCTACCAGCTACAATCTACACTTGCTTGCCAATCAACCAAGTTGCAGCAACAATCATTAATCACATGAAGTCCAACCAAGCATGATTTTACATAAAACCACTGTACAACACACACACGGCTTTACTGACATCATTAACAAGTTAACGCCTCGCCTTTCAGAAGTGCGAACCCATCTATAATGAACACTCGTTTAAGCTGATGAGCCAGAAACTTTCTCTCCAATGGGTCTGTTTATTTTTTTTTACTGAACTCCAGGCTTTTGTTTCCCACGAGGGAGCCAGCGAAGTGTCTGTCGAGACGTTATCCCTCATTAAAAACAGTTCTAGTTTACCCACTCGCTCAAGGCTCCTCCCGAGGTAATATAAACCCTAGGTTTGCCCAGAACATCAGACGAAAATCAAATTATTTGGCCAGCAGCTGCACTTCTCTGCCTGGCTAACGTGACTCACAAAATGGCGGCGAGTCTCTTCAGAGGCCTGCAGCCTCCACAAACTCCTCTATTGAACCAGCAGAGAGCCAAATACACAGAGGCACACTTATAAAACCTACAAGACTAGTTGTGTACACTCATGGCGGTGTGTAGCTAAGTGGCGCTACCAAGGTGTATGTAAATTTAGCCACGTAGCTACCTTAGCATTTCTGAAAACACAGCCTGTGTTAGCCTTGAGGAGCTAAGTTAATTCCCTCAACCATTCCAGTGTCAACATTGAATTCCAAGCCCTGAATATATTTCTGCGATTTAATATTGGACCTAACGACCCGAACAGCCGCCCATCCACTCACCTGAACACGTCTGACGAGCAACAAGACGACCAAAACCCCACTCGCCTTGGTTTTTATCAGGACCCACAGACAGACCGCCCAGGAAGTCGTAACGGCCCCCTCTACCTGGGGAGTACCATCGCACAGGGGGCTTTATGTTCAACATTTGGAAAAAAAACTCAGTATCTTCATATTCAAAGTCACGTCTTTAAATTATCAGGATAAATTATACGTACTGGCGAAGAACTGGCACTTTAAAGAAAGCGTGACATCATTAAATCAGACAGTATCTCAGGTGGAAGAGGTCTGGGCAAGTTGTACATGTCCATTCCGCCTAAATTTAAAAGTAGGCGATTTACCCTTGGTACATTTATTTAATGTATTATTGTTATGGGAACTGAGTCAAATGTTATGAATAATCTTTCTCGATATGGTACTCATTTACACTTGTTCATACGACATTACATACACATAATATTCCATACAATGTGAGAAGCAGAAGATATTACTAAGTGCTAAATCTTTATATACCTTTATAATATTTCATATTGTACATGTTAATGATCATATAACACACACACATATATATATAAAACACTGATTAGGAGTTAGTGAATCAATATAATTAATCATATATGTACTCCATAACATATGCATCCATCCATTATCTACCCCTTATTCCTGCATTCAATATATATATTAGTGCTGTCAAGCAATTAAAATTTTAAATCTAATTAATTACATGGTGTGGCGATTAATTAATCTAATTAATCGCATTTAATCGCACATACATACAGACATTAC
>JBBPCW010000031.1:1680431-1690943 GCA_037974425.1 Phenacogrammus interruptus | reverse complement strand
TTGCACTGGCAGTACTTGAGATGTAAAGACAGGAGAGTGTTTGTGAACTGCCTGTGATAAAAACTTCCTGTGATAAACACATCCGTGTGTGTGTGTGTGTGTGTGTGTGTGTGTGTGTGTGTGTGTGTACAGTAACCCCCCACTGTAAGGCGGATTCAGTCCATTGTGGATTTATTCTGAGAACCGAACTAATACACGGAAACTGCAGATATCCTCTGCATTTATTTTGCTTTTGTGACGTCCGGGCCTTGTCCAACACGCTCCCTCGTCCTTGTGCTGGGTTGCACTGTGCCCAAACATAAACAACCCAGCACGAGAACGAAGAGGTATGGCGGACAAGGCCCAAGCGTCACAGCTTTTGTCGTGGCAATATATAAGATATTAAGATAAATATCGTTTACTAATTACCATATCACAACAATAGGGTTTTGCATTATACGCGGGTGCTCTTGGAGGTACATTTGAAAAATGCGTGATTACTCAGCACTGAAGACTGCGCTGAAAATTGCGTTTTGCAGCTTGTCCCTGCTGCCCTGACTGTGATCACATTTTCACCCTGTGCTGGTTTGTAGAACATGTGTTAAAGAGAAACTGCTATGTGTCGAGAAATTAGCAGTTCCATCAACTGAATGAATTTGTGGATTATTGGCTGAAAATAACCAAGGTTAACCATCTGATCAAACAATTTTGGAACCATTTGTAATCTGATGTACTATTATAAAAATGACCTCCTCCTAATTATACATTTTATTTTCATGGGAGAGCAGGGAGTTTAGAAAAGGAATAGTGTTGATTAAATGTTATACGCAGCCACTCTGCTCATGTTCAGGTGTAGAGCAGGCTCATAAAAAATTTAGGCTTAAGCTTAATGAAAGATGAAACCAACCTGCCTCCTTGAAGTAGCTGCACTGCTGCTTACTGCCTCTTATATGTAGGCCTTCTCAATGGTTTCTGAGAGTGTTTACAAGAGCACTTGCTATTAATCCTATGAAACATACATGATCTAGTGCTTGTTTTTTCTTCACACAATTATTCCTGTCTCTCTCTCCCTCTCTTCTTAGGCACCATTGGCTTCTTCGCTTGTTTCTGGTTTGTTCATAAAATATACAGCGTGGTGAAGGTGGACTAGGGCAGTAAACATACTACTCTTTGTCCACAGTGGAGAAAAAGGATGCATTTTCTCTGTTTATTCACTTGATGGACAGATGCTTTGGCAAGCTGTGTTTGGAAGACAGACACATCTGAGAAAATCTCCTTCTTTTGCTTGGAATTTGGCATATTTCTGTCATATTTCTATGCCTTTTTTTGTCTGTAATACAGCTGGTTTACTTTGCACAGTAATATGTGTGGATCTCCAAAGTCTAGGGTTGGCTTTAAAGTGTAGGGTTGGACCTTTTGTGTTTTGTTGTCAAAGAAACTTCATGGAATTGTGGTTCTCATTGAATGAGAGTCAGTGGAGCCAATGTTGACTCTGAAGCCACACCTGTAAAGTCCTTATGAATGTCAAAGGCATATTGGCCAATCTGGAAAGAATGACCGAGCATATTTAAACACTTGCACATGACAAAGTTAACTTGTCACTGATTGCAGACTCCATTAATCGCAAAAGAGACAGAAAAATTAGAAGAAATCTATAGAGCACCTGGAGGACTTACAGTTTCACATATATCATGTTTGAGTAAACATTCTTTTATATAAAAATCCAAGTGTGTTCATTTGAAGGACCTGTTTCTACTGTAATAATTTAAATGTCTGAACCTGAAGCCCAATGAAAATGTGTTTTCTTTTTTATGTTTCTCTTTTTTCTGTTTCATTTTGTATCATATTTGTAGCACTAAATGTAAAAGGGTTTGGATATCAGTGAGCATATTTGATTTTGATTTAAAAATAAAGCAGGTCATAGAACCTGTTTTATTTTTTGGATGTGTCATGGTGGGTTTTGTGTTCTGTAAAAGGAACTGAGTTTTATGCTGCATCACTTGATTCACTGAATTATTTTCGTTAAACGCAAATATACTTGGTCGATGAAATATACCAGTAATATCCAGTTTAGGGCAGAGTTAATACATAAGTGCTGGCACGCATAGTTTTAAGAAGTTTAATTCAAAAGCCCACAGCTTAGGCTGAGCTTCATTAAACCACATGAGGTTTACATAAAGATTCTTGTACCATCAAACAAAATAAAGCACAATACAATCATTACGATATCTACTTCTCAATATTGTTTAAAAAAGTGATCTAGTGATATTCTAAGACCAACTACAAAATACTTACAAGAGTTCTCATTGTTTACTTGTTGAATGTCTGATTGTCTGCTGATTGTAGTTTGAGGAATGCTAAATGTGAGACAGCAGATGTCTTCTTCTCCAAACATTTTTTTTTTTTAAAAGGGGAAAATCAAATAAACATTTTGCTCTAATACATACATTACAAATGACAAAAGTTCCAAAAATGGCTTTTAAGGTTATTTTTCCAACTCTTCCACATTTGCAGTGTATGGTCGATACCCACAGATAATGATTTCAAAGCATCTCCCTGTTTATACAGAACATTTGTATCTGATTCTATCTATTAACTAACTACTCTGAACAACCAACACATCTTCTCCAACTGTTGCTAATGCAAACATCATTGAAAAATGACTGATGGACATGAATTTAGATGGTCTATCCTGCCACCCTCCAAGCTGATTTTTGTTTTTAATGCTGACATTTACCTTTTGAATTTTAAATAGATGTGTTAGAAAGAGAGAAAACTCAGTATAAGCAAGTGATCCCAAAAAGTAGACTCAAGCAGCTATACATTCTAGGCGCCAATATTCTTATTAACTAGTCATAAATACATTGTATAACCTGATATATGAACTGCAACCACTGGAAATGTGGAAATGGCACATTCAGGGACTGCAAGCTTAACAGTCTGGTTGATGGCTGGTGCATGCAAGGCTAAGGCGGACGATATACTGCATGGTGAACAATGTGCTATGTGACCTGTAGAGACACAGATGACCTGAAATAGACTGACACCAACTGAACATTTACACACCATATATACATACAAATTGTTTTTGAAAGATTCCGCAAATGAGAGATCATGCCTCCGGTGTTCACTAGCGAGCGAGGAGTGTTGTTACTCAGCATGCTCATCCCAGTTCAGTGCTGAGCAGTGAGTATTGCTCTGGACTTTTGGTCACCCAACAAGTAAGGCTGCATTACTGTTTTATTTTTGTTATCACAATACTGGCCTCTACGAAACACAAACATTTCTGAGGTTATCACTATTTTGCAGTTTGTGACATGCCCAAATAAAAAAACTATTGGTCAGCATCATGTGCTGAGCGATGGGATCTTTCTGTCATATTGACACGATGAGTTAGTGTTTACATGCTCCACATACTGACTTTTGGAGTCATTATCTGTATATGCTACCTGTTTTTACATTATTTTTTAATTGCTTTTGAGTCATTTAGAATCAAAGTGCTCTCATCCCCTGGCCAATTTTCTTCCACTGTAGGAAACCTTATAGGGAACACTGCTAGATTAACTAGTTGGCAAGCTGATAAGACTATTAACTGGAATGTCCTAACTTAAACCTCACAGAAATCATAGTTGATCACTTGTGGGCTTTAGTCTAAACAGACAAATGCGAAGCTAATCACATCAAAGCTTACTTCACTTCACATCTTTTACCTGGAAAGCAGCATGTAATTTGTACATTATTCCTTTAAATCTTTGAGTACAGTATAAAATAAGCTTTTATTTGATGCTTATCCACACTCTTGCTGCGATGCCATTTGCTATTTGACTTGGCTGCATCTAATTGAATGAAATTGAACATATTTATTTTCTCTTTCTTTGATTTTGTCTGATTAGGAAACCAAACAGTGTAGCTAGTATGTCTGTGGGCTACAAGTCAAAAGCAAAGAAAATGAAAGGAAGATTCAACTATGCTAAACCAGCCGAAGAGACTGAAAAAATAGTGGGTCACATTCCCACGCCTTAAAGCAAAAAATGAAAGGTGAATATAGCTATATATCCTGTGTTAAACTGATATAAGACTTGCACTTTATCACTCCGTGCAAACCAAACTGCTATACTTTGTGAAGTATAGCTGTTCAGAGGTTTTGGTTGGAGTACCCAGCAAACTTGTGTTTTAAGTTTTGAAGAATATCATCCTGATGTGCATGAATGTCAGCTTGCTTGTACCATGTACAAAATGTACACAAGTTCATAAAAGCAACAGAACCCAAACTCAGCGACTAATTAACCGAATAATCAAAGCAATTATGTGATACAACATATGTAATTATTATTTTAGTCAAAATAATTCAATTTTATAGGCATGCTAGTATGCAGCAACAACATCATGTAGCATAACTGAATATAAATAAAGGTTGTTCCTGCTGCTGTGGTCCACTCCAGAACAAATAAAGGGCCACGGGTGTTGTTCACCCCTTTGAACGCTCTATCAATGGGCCTAGTGATTTAATTATGTTCCCTGCAGATGGCTGGGCAGTGTTGGGGACTACACATGAACTCTATAGACAGACATAGTACAACTCTTATAAGGAGGCACTCAAAAATAAACCTGGCTGCTTTAGAACCAGCAAACTTTCTCAGTGGCTGAGAGGTAAGAGAACACACACACATGCACACCCTGCACCCTGAGATTCTTGGCACATCGGCTGCTCTACAAAGGAACACTACATAAAGTTATGTTGATTTTCCAGGTGGTAGATTGAGCTTGTAGCATTTTGCAGTTAAATATCGGCACTCAATTTTCCTTTTTCCAAAAATGGTAAAGTGGTAAAAGCAGGCACTATTTTAATCCTCTGACCTTAGTACCCCAGTGCTTTTGGGGAAACCAGTGCTGGAAATATCTGCCTTGTGCACAACGCATTGATATGTATGATTAGAAAAACATAAAAATCTGTACTTTCACATTATAAAACATATAGCAGGACTGCTCCCTGTCTTTACAATGATCAGCTTTCCAAGATCTACGTTTTCAGTTACAAATATTCTGCGAAATTTCACTAAATGGACAACATGTAATTCCATACTATAATAAAAAACATTAAACAATATACATTCCACACACCTAACTCTTCAGAAATGAACTCCATAATAAAACCTTCACAGACCATCAAATGCACTTGTTAGAGTAACAGATTTCATAAACCAAATCATTCTGTATTGATTAACGGTCCGGTACACTTTGGGGACATTGTCTTCAGCCATGTGCATTCAGTTGCTGAAACTAAAGAGAATACTGATAATCCAGTGTACTGCCTCAAACTCCTCGAAAATCTTTTAGTTTATTTTTGCCAGCTGCTCTTTACTTTGTAAATAGTTCATGATGAACAGACCAATAAAAATGGTCTGTTTTAAGTAACCAATGTCTAGTTGCACGTTTATATTCCAGGTCATTGAAGCCAGTTATCCCCCACTTTAAATGTAAAAACGTGTCAATACATACAGTACACTCCCTTCACTTGTTGCTATGCACGGTGAGCTCCCTCTCAGAGCTCAGACTGATGGATGTGGTTTCTTTGTGGCTCTCCCTGGACCTCCTTTCCATAGGTGAGGACGAGGTAGTCCCTTCCTCCCAGGTACGGATGGGGCAGACTCTTGCCGAATGGCCTGGGCCTGCCTGGTGCAGATGTGGACCGTGTGCTGAGCGTCCATCTGTCACTGTGAAGCAGCTTTCGGCTGCTGAGCCTCGCCCAGGTCTCCTCTGGATGCACAACGGACCACAAAGCAATGCCAGGAACTCCTTGCGGACGCTGCGGTGCATGTACCCATAGATATATGGGTGCAGGCAGCATTGCAAGAAGAAGAGAACGAGTGACAACGAGGCCAGCCAGGGGGGTATGGAGGCGCCCGAGCAGATGGACACTGTGCTCAGCACGCTGTAGGGCCCCATCCCCAGGATGTAAGATGCCATGACCACAAACACCACACGTGCTGCCTTGCAGTGGTAGTGGAAGCGCCTGTGCCGAGTGTTCCTGACAGGATACATGGCTGAGAACGGACCTTCATGTTGGGGGTGTTGCTGTTGCTGCTGCTGCTGCTGTTGTCTCTGGGGACTTGAGCAGGACACCTAAAAGGAGAGGTGGGTAGAGTAGCCTAAATCCTTGTACAAGTAATAGCAGCAATACATTAACGAATTAATAACTCAAGCTAAAGTAAGAACAGACTACCAAAAACAACTTGAGTACACTCTTAAAAATGCCAAAGAATTTGTTTTTAGAAACAGACATTTTTAAAAGTGCAAGACTAACAAAAGTATTACGCCAGTGACATCAACATCCACAGGATGCCCAGATGAGGGAATACCAAATCAGATATAAGGGCACTCTAGGACAAGGTTTTATATACACTGTTCTATAGAACAGCAGTAGAACGTCTTGGTACATCCAGTGTCAACCAGAGTATGAGCTTTGTTTTTTTTTATGTATTTTTTGGTCAATAAATAGTGATAAGTTGTAAAAAGCTCTATATAAATAAAATTGAGTTGAAAAATGAAATAAATGTGATTCCAGTTGCTGTCAAAAAAACTAAGTGAAAGTAGATCACTTTACTCAAGAATATAAAGGAAAATAGATGTACATTAAAAATATATTTTAGAGAAAGGCAAATAAAAATAAGCTATTATTACCCACCTCTGCTTGGGACTCTGGAGGTTGGTTGCTCTGGATGGGATGCACCAGAGCATTCTGTCGTCTGGCCGCTCTGAACACCATCCAATAACAGCCCAGCATGATTGCCACAGGCATCCAAAAGGAGAGTGCAGCCACCAGAGCAGAATAAGAGTAGCTGGAGGACCACACTACCGTGCAGGTATTGTGGCGGCGATCAAAATCAATGGTTCCCCAGCCGTATAAGGGTGGAGTGCTCTGCAGCAGGCCCAACAGCCAGGTAAGGGCGATGAGGTTGGTGCCCAGGTGGGGTGTCATTCGTGTGGGATAGGACAGCGGGTGGATTATGGCCAGGTATCGATCCACTGACACCACGATGATGGTGTTAACCCCTGCAAATGCAAAGAGGTGCATGAGGACCACCAGGGCCTTGCACAGGCGAGCATCCAGTGGCCACACGCCGGGTGCAGCTGCAGCGATGACGAAGGGCATGACCAGCACAGTCTGCAGCAGGTCAGCCAGCAGCAGGTTGAGCACAAAGCGGTTGGCCACGTGTAGCAGCTGCGGCTTACGCTGGAACACCAGCAACACCACCACATTGCCGAAAAGAGACGTGCACACGATGGCCGAAATTAGAGCCATTTTCACAGCACTGTTGACCAGCGAGGGAGGCTGGAGGGCACCAGGGTCCCAGGGCAGCGCACTAGAGTTATAGTCCATGATTCTGATGTGCTGGGTGATCATACATGAGGAGCAACTCCAGCTAGATTTATCCACAACTCTCCTCTGCCGTTTCCACCTTTAAAGAAAGAAAATCCAAAATAAAGCCACCACACTCTTAAAAATTACAGCTCTTTGGATCAGTGCTACAGAATAACAACTTCTGGTTCCCCAAGGAACCTTGAAATTGACAAGAGACACCCGCATATGTAATATTTGCGATGTATCGATACATTAATTAAGGAATGTAAAGAGCGTCTGGTCTTTTAAAATGATATATCATTATATAATATATGTTATGATACAATATACTTATGTATATGTATATATATACACACACATTATGTTACACCTCGTCTACATTCAAAACCACGACGGGCCTTGAAACACCTAGCGTCTACCCCGTTCACTAGTGGCATTCTCCCTCAGAGGCTGCTGTGGAACATGACATCCCTGCCTCAGCAGACCTGTGGGTGCAGACATAAGCTTCAAACCCCCAGAGCGGCATCATATTAGCTACCTGTTTCATGTTCAGTCTGTCCTTTCGCGTTCAGTCATCGCATCCTCCACCGCCTACGGCTGGCTGAGATGAAGTCGTTCATGATGGCCCTGTTTATTCACGGCACACAGCTGGAGCGCACATCTGCCAGCATTCCATTGTTCCCAGTGCGGATCCACTGGAGTGAGCCGAGCGCGCTCCCGGCCCGGTTCTCATCCAGATCGCTCCAGCTCCGGTTTACCTCTCGACGACAGACGCGAGGCTGAACGCGCACTGGATTTTTGGGGTCGTGGGTTTTCTCTGGTGTCCCCCGTGCTGTGAACTCCGTGCTTTGCTCTGATCTCCCATTGTAGTCGCCGCGCCGTTAATCAATGCCCCCTCATCGCCGCTCATCCCCATCCCCCGTGGAGATGGAGGCGGTGGAGGTGGTGGTGGTGATAGGAAAGGAAGGGCGGGAGGGGGATGGGGAGGGGGGGGGGGTGGTCCAAGGCTGTGAACAATGTGATGGTCCGTACAGTGGTGTTAGTCAGGACCACCGTGTCCGTCTGCTCCTCATCCCCAGGCTCGGTGGCGTCGTTCCCTGTCAAAAGCCTCACCCCACGTTGGCAGTGACATGATAACGCGATGATGTATTACGTATGGCATTTTCGCCTTCTTTCTAATTTTAGATTGAGGTAAAAAAAAAAAGCTATCTTACCCAAAATTAGAATCAAAAATTAATAAATAAATAGCCATTTTTAGATTTGTAAAGCCCGTGTTTCACATTCTGAGTATTCGAAGTTTCTGTGCGCATTATACACTCTTGTGTCCATCTGTGAAAACTGTGCTGCTTCAACAGCGTCTGTGGAGCTTATTATGGTTGTGATGTCACAGCCAGGAACAAATTTAGCAGAGCCATACCCATTAAAAACTTCACAGTATGATTTTAAGTTGTTACAAAGATCTTTACACAGCCTGAAGATGTCATGGACTTAACAGCTAAAAAAGTAAATGCTTTGAATGATGTATATTTTGATGGTGTTTCAATCTGCAATCATTTAAATCAATTGCACAATGTCTGTAAAAATAGATTTGGATTTTATGTAGAAATACAGATAATCTTTCTTTTGAAAGTAGAAAGTTGCTGAAGTCTTATCATTATTAGATAATGATGATGTCATGTGTATGAACAGAGCTCATTGGTCCTAGGCCATTAGATGCAATATCACTGCGCACTGCATTTAATTACTTGAAACCCATTGCTGCAAGTTGTTTTGAAAAGTTGGCTTTTTGATTTGTGCATAAGAAGGATTTTATTATAAGATTTTAGTTGAAGGCCTCCACTGAAATAGCTACCACCATACATCACTCCATAATCTCCACAGCAACAATACATGAAATAGGCATTGGATATTATAGCTGGCTGGCTCTGAATGTACCAACCTAATTCACAAAACTGCACATTTCAATCAGTACTTTAAATTTTTAGTCAATTCTAAGTACTTTATTTTGCTAGTTAGTCTTGCTGTTTTCTTATTTCTTGTTTTATTTGTTTAGATTTTTTTATTAGTATGATTGATTCAAATATTATCAAATAACAAGTATCTTTAAAAACGGTAAAAAACGGTATTGAAGACAAATATTGTCACATTTGGTTGGTTCATTTATTTTGAACGTTTCACATAATTGTAAAAGGTGGCTGTTGTAAAGTCAAATAAAAAATAAATAAATAAATAAAAACATACATTGCATTACATGTTTCTGATCAACAATGATATGACCACCCGTTCAATCAACAGGAGTGTAGCCTTGCTAATGAAGTAATCAGGGAATGTTACTGTGGCCTCTAGCAGAAACACTGGTATGTAAGATAAGCAAAAACGATTAAATGTTGTCCTGCTCCTGCCTGTCAGCAAGCAAATGCATCTCTCCAGCCTTCTAGAAAAACAGTGGCTGAAACTGTAAAGGCACAGCGTCAAAAATATCCAGTTAATGATCCTGTAAAAATGAAAGACTACTGTGTTTGAAACACAAAGCCATGGCAAAAGAGTATGCTTACAGAGACGCTATGAACTCCAATACAGTATGTTTATTCAAATAACGTCCGGGAAGATGATTTCCACAGAAATGAGTAATTTCGATGGATAGGAGAGTGTGTTTTGTGACTAGTAATCCAAGACCTTCAGGCTTATTGGTCAAACTAATATAGAATTTTCAGTAATAACTATTAGTAACAGGAAAGTCAACAAATATAAGAGTGTGTGCTTCACAATCATTCATTGCAGTCTATAGAGCATAGTCTATAGTTTTTGATGTTCATGATGATGTTCATGATGAAAAGCAGGATAAACCAGAAAATCTAAACAGACCCGTGTACGTGTGGACAGGGCCTAAGGGAAAGCACATCTAGCCGAGTCTGGAGTTCAGTACGGGTGAGTCCGACGTTGTGTCGTGTATGTAACTAACAAAGCGATTTCGTGACCCAGAGATGTAAAGCGACCAACATTTATGTTAAATACTGTAAGAAACGAGCAGAAGGGAGGCCTGTTAGCTATGCTAGCCAACCAGCAGCTGCTCCTAGTCTACTGTGTATTAGATCGTTAGCTTTCATGTCATTTTTAGCTGTCACTGTTTACTATGTGGTCGCATTGCCAATAAATAAATGTTATTTTGC
>JBBPCW010000031.1:1663964-1674691 GCA_037974425.1 Phenacogrammus interruptus | reverse complement strand
CAGTTGTGGACTTCTTAAGCACTGATGTACGTCGCTCTGGATACGAGCGTCAGCTAAATGCCGTAAATGTAAATGTAAATGTAAGATTATAAATGGCGTTAACAGCGTAAAAAATGTTTTATCTATGCCCAGCTCTAATAAAAACTTATGTATATTTTTTGGGGGGAGCTGCGCCCGAGCGCCCTCTATGGGCCAGCCGCCACTGGTTAACACATAGAAGAAAACAAGCCAAAACGTCAGACGTCGTTTAACCCAGAATATATAAAAGAGCATGATTTTATTCTGCGATTCCTTTCATGGCTTCTGCACTCTGTGTCTCTGTGATGTTAACATAAGCACTCAGAGTAAAGCAGCCATTGAAAGACATGCGGGGACAGAGAAGCATAAAAGTAAAAGTAATGTTATGTTATGTTATGCTTTGTGGCACTCGGCACTTAAAAAAAAATCTCAGTTGTCAGTTTTGAACACCACAATGTGTTGAATAAATACAAATACTGTGAACAAACACTTCTTCACTCTTTAAGAGTATTTTTTCCTATTCTGTTACACAGTCTACATCATGTATCACACAAAGTTATACTGTAGAGAGAAGAATGCCAGAGTCCTTTATTCACAGCCTCACAAAATGCAGCATAGTGTCCTGCTTTTTGGTGTTATGGATATGGTCTCCTTATCCCAGTCCCTCTCACTTTGAAAGGTAGCTCATGGTGTTAATTTTCATTATCAGAGAAACTTCTAGTTAAACCGTGCTTAGATCACAACTCTACAGTAAATAAGCCAGAACTGATATGGATGCACTTTTGGTCATTTCAAACATTTGTTCACTGGAAAAGGAGATGTGGGTGATAGAATTTAGTTTTTGTATGTTTTAGTGCTGAAAGAAAAAAGATTGAGGGAAGAGCTTATTAGGTCTCCATTATTAACGTGTGGCCCGCGTCAACGCAGGCATGGCCCGAGCTCAACTAGACCAAGACGGCTAAGCAGATGGTGGTAAAGTGTGCCGCCATAATTGGCAGCACCTTTACCATCTAGATGCTGCTGAACATTCTGCCCGATCTGACTCAGCAGAACCTGAACATGTCTCTGGTATCACTCTTCAAATCCAACACGTTTGAGTGCACTTCCAGGCATCGTTGTCATTCTCCCTTTCTGCAACTCTCTTGAAATGAGAGTTGTGTTAAACTGATGATTTGGGGAAATTGAAGGATGCCATCTAGTGGTTGCTGTAATAGCAAATGTCAATTTGTACATTTTCTTTAAAAGTATGTTTTTTTTTCTCTAAATTTCTGCATATCGAATTCACTGAGAAGCAAAACAGCCCAGAGTGTTTAATCTTAAATTGTTCATTGCAGAGAAACTTACTGACTCTTTCCTTATAACCCATGAGGCTTATATGTATATGTCGACAACACTAACAAAGTAAACCCGAAAACCATGGGGTATTATTTTTGACTATATGTACCCCTTAAAAAGATGCTTTTGGCCAAAACTGTACATCCGTACATGTACAACTGTACATTTCTGGTGCTATATGTATAAAAATATATAATACATTTTATTTTATTTATTTAAAGGCGCCTTTCTGGCACACAAGGACGCCGTACAATAAAACAATATATATGTAATTTAGTTATTTTGTGTAGTGCACTTTTATATTATATTGTTGTATTTTCTAGCTTTTAGTTCATAATACCCACATTGCTGCTGTAACTATGCAAATTTCCCACCTGTGGGACCTTCACTTAGGTCACAAGGGTTATCTTCACTTATTCTTGCACATTCTTGTTATTTTGCAATAGCCACTCCAGTCCTTGACCTAAAAATAATCATGGATCTAGAGATAAAAGAAGTAAATCACATGTGTTCTCCTGACATACGAAATGGAGACATGTGCAACACACACGTATGAGCACCCCGTTTAATGCCAAAATCAGAAATGGTATCTTGTGCTCATGCAGTCCTCACTTGCGCATAGACTTGTGGACTCCCAGATTGTAAGGGTGTCTCTTGGCATAGAGTTTATTTTCACTCACATTCACTCATAACCCCTTCCCATTTAATTACCATTATTACCTGGGTCAAAAGCATGTGTGGAAAGGGCTCTGGAGTGCACTGTAAGTTACAACACTAGAGCAAGTCATGAAAATATGTACCAACACACTCTCTCTCTCTCTTTCTCATACACTCAGATACCGGCACTCTCACAGTCCCCTTCAGGATCAAGAGGGCACAGACACAAAAAGACTCAGGCCCCTCTGCAGACAAAAAAGCACACTCTAAACAGAGTCTACTACTGCCTACTAGAGTATGAGCATTAGAAAGGATCCCATTCACACAATGCTGTTTGTTTCCAATGCTGAAACAGTTTAGAGGTAATTACTTGTGTTTTCTTGGAGCTTCCCATTCAGACGAGTGGACCGCCACCATGACGGGACGAAGTGCTCAATTGATGACAGTCCTCTTTGGGCTAAAGGAAGACGTTAAAAGTGCTTGTATAGGGCTCTTTCAGGAGATTAACTTGCTATGAGGGCTACCTGCCATGGACTGTATTCATGGAAGCAACACAAAGGCTTTTTTTTTCACCCAAGGCCACAGCTGCGTGAAAGCCACGTCTGAATAGGGTAATGGTCACAAAAGACAACAAACCTCAAGTGTAGAAAAATAAAGTGTCTTCTTATACATTAGCTTCCCATTCATGCAACGATGATTCCCTCTATTTAGCAGTGAGGATCTGCAGCATGGCCACCAAAGTGCCTCAGTCTAATTAATTTCAGAGAGGCCGTGTTGTGGTGTGGCCCGCAAAGGAAAGGCAGCATAAAGGACCAAAGTAGACTTTAATTAAACCTTTCTGTCAGACCGGCGTCTCTGAAGCAAGACATGTTATGGAGCAAAGTCCAACATGCTGCAGTCTGATTACATACTTGTATGTATGTATAAATAAATAAATAAATAAATAAATAAATAAATAAATAAATTTCACTCTGTTATGATGAATTGATGCATTACTCTTGTTTAATGGCCAGTTGCTTTTTTTTTTTAAAGCAGCACATTTACTTGTAAAATAGAACGCTGACAAATTCTTTATTAATTCTTTAAAACAATTTTAAATGTTATTTTTATTTTTATGTTATTAAGATATGTTATTAAGATATGTTATTAAGATATTTTTAATATCTTCTATATATTTATGTAAAGTTGGGGGGAACACGAGCCTAAGAATTTCATTACAGTAATGATGCTACATTGTTATCTGTATATGACAATAAATCTTGAAACTGAAACTGATTTAAGATTCTTTTATATAAGTAATATAAATTCTTTAATATAAGACAGATGAAATAGCAAATAATGTAATTTATAAAAAGTACAGATAGTAATGTGCTGCTCAGGGTGTGAACTTCTGGTATTAAATAATAAACAAATTAAATAAACACTGTCTGTGCTCCTCTAATATAAACCATTTAAACAAACTGCAACGCATCTTAATGCATCATATTATATAATATATCATCATCATCATCAAAAGTACAATGGTTGTTTCAAATATCATGCTTTTACAATTAATTAATTTCTGAAATATGTTAATATTAGGCACATTTTTAACCATGCCTTATTTTTTAAAATATGACTCTATTGTATCATTTTCGATTGTGATTTTTTTTGCAAGACCAGTATTACATACATATGTAGAAGTGAAGCACATGCTGTAGAAACGCGAGACGCACTTCATTTTGCACATGGTGTTTAGGATAATTCTGTGTGTGTTAAAGAGTGGTGATCATGGCGCTGTAGTTGTAAGCGATGCAGATATCAGAACATCAAAGACGTGATCAGAAGGATTAGAGCTGACTGGCCTCCACCCCCTCACACTTAAAGACTGTGGGCCGCTTTGTGCTGAGACACACAACTCCATCAAAGCTCCGTTCGCCGTGTCCATCTTTGCCTCCTGCAGGGCCTCTGTGACCACCCTGACCACAAAGAAAACACAGCCAACCACACACACACGCGTGCGCGCACACACACACACACACACACACACACACACACACACACACACACACACACACACACACACACTAAAATGTGAATCAGTTCATTGCTGCAACAGAAGTGCAGAGAGTACATGTGAGCACAAAGCAAAAGACAAAAAGAAGGAATGAACACATGAACGGAGGGACATGGAGACAGAAACCAAAAAAGGAAAGGTGCTCACGTACATGTGAAATCGCTCACACCATTATTACAGGGTTATAACTGAGAAAAGCAAGGCGTCTGAATGGTTTTCTTTCACAGACATGGCTTGCTGCACCACATAGAGAGAAGCAGCAAAGGGAGGGCCCGGGCGCTTTGCTTGTGCTTACTGAGTGGAAAGGCTCTGACAGGTGTGCCATTGTATGTGCGAGGGTGGTGTGTGAAGGAAGAGTGGTCCAGGGGAGTTTTGTGTCTGCTGGTAATGTTTATCAGCCATGATTTTTTTTTTCTCTTTTTTGTAAAGGACTCATTTGAACAGTTGCCTCTGTTTCTATGTACTTCCGCCATGCTCTCATCAGCTTCCTGAGGAGAGAAAGCTCCTCTCTCACAGTTGGCTGAGCTGCCCTTAATGAGCCTGAGAGCCAGCACTGCTCTTCATTCTGCTGCCCAGACAGGTCAGAGAAGGAACACAGAACACACAGAGAAAGAGTAAAAAAAAAAAAAAAAGCTATTTAGAACGGCAAAGGAGCTATTAGCAACTGCTGTAGAAGGGAACTCATCCATACCTGGGGCACTGACTCTGCTGGACCAACTTAGTTGCTATGTCTCCAAACCGGTAAGAATATTTCAGTTATACTTTTGGCTTACATGTAATTTCCTAACTGATCAAGGTCACAGTGGGGCCACACCAAATTCATGTGAACTGCTATCCAAGTTTAGATGCCACTTTTTACAATTAACAGTCCAGATTTGTTGTAAGAATTGAAAGTACACATTTAATAATTAAACAGTTTTATATCTGGTCATTTTCATGCCTGTTTATTAATGTCTGAACTCGCTCTTCAGTGGCCTAGTCTCTATGAGTAGCGTGGGGCTGCAGTATTCCACGTGGCCAGCAGATGCCAGTATGCGCCTGGTTACGAAGTCTGCAGCCCCTTGGGGAGGTTTAACGCGCACACGTGGTGTGACAGCTTCCCCAGGAAGCTAGGGTGACATTTGCTTCACTTAATGACACAAGCTAATTAATCATTAGCGATCCCAGAGGTATTCCAGTTAGAGGTTTTGTCGTGCCTGCGCTCAGCGGGCGGCTGCAGCCCCAACATGTTATGTATGCATATGTTCAGCGGCCTTGTTCCACGCTAAAATGTCTTAATAATCGGCCAATTACGCATTTAGATTTGACTCAAGTTCAAGTTCTTAGCATCCCCTCCAATGAAGTAGGCGAAACTGTTGCAGTGAAATTCTCTCAGCCTTGTAGGCGACTTAAAAAAATACAAGAGAATCATGAGAGACGTGGTCACTAGTTGTATTTACCAGTTAAAGTCTGATTTTAACAATGACCATCTGACTAAAGACAGAGAACAATATATAAGCCTCAAAATATATCTCAGATTCGGAGTGCATCTCTACGGTCCCTATCTCTAAGTCGTTTAGAGATAGGTGGGAATACGAATGTGGTATCAGTTGTGTAGCACAACTAATTCCGAACTGCATTTATATTGTCTCTATGACAAAAGACTGGATTGTTTTGCAGCTTTGTGTCTTTTTTAAATACATGCCTGAGGTAGGCATAAACGTGTCACCACGGTAGGGCTTGGTGGTAGGCCCACGGGGTTGCGTCTAATTGTCTCTCATCAGGTGGAATCTTTTGCTTTCTTTTAAACATGTAAAAAACCATAGAGCAGCCACAGCGTTGAGAGGAGCTGTAGAGACTCATATTGGGGTGTGGCAGCCCTCTGGTGTCATTATGGCCCCCTGTCTGTGCATACTGGTTGTCTGACAAGAACAGGTCATCAACCCAACGTGATTTTTGAGCTATATTTTGAGCTTTATACTGCATGAATGATTGCCAGGCTTCCATGTGGAACTTGAGGGGTCAACTAGGGTGGATGCACAGTAGGGGTTTTCTGGGCATAATGTAGGTTTTCTCTGCCCTCCAGAACCCCCTGGCTTTTGGCCGGACCTGTCCATCTCACCCAACAGAGGAGAGTGCATTTTCAAGATGCCTATTCGGCAAAAAACGAGGCGCTCATCAATAAATTCATTTTTAGCCATTCTAGCAAACCCTCCCACTGATCTGAGTATACCAAGTCCAGCTGTTCCTGGCTGGGGAAGCCTTACAACACAAGAATTAATCATTCGTATTTTCAAAGCTACGCTGCTGGGTTTTGGATCGCATTCCATATCTCTTTCTTTTTCTTGACCGCTGCGCCGTCGTCAACACCCTTGTCCCGGCATGGTCCGACCCACTGTGTCTCTTTGTCACCATCTCCGTGTGGGTCCGCCATTTTGTGTGCGTGTGGGTTAGGGCCGGAAGCAGCGCCACACCTATTGAATTTGATGCCGGCACGTATGCCGCAGGAGGATGAATTATTCTGTTTCATGGCCGCCTCGTCATTGATATGCAAAGCAGAGTCGGCCTGCCCCAGTCTGCCAGGTGCCATTTAATATCGCTTGGGTGTACAAGGGATCCTTCATTTCCACTTTAATCAGGCTAAGATTTCACTCCATCACAGGGATAGAGTAATTGTTCTATTCATCAGCTGCCCTGCAAGGGCATATTTAGCCAAATCACTTGAGCTATGGAGGGCTAACCTCTGCACTAGCAAAGATTCTCTCTAAAAGAGCCTGGCCTTGTTCTTGCTCCAAAAATCATCGCTCATCCAAACGAAGGATTTCACCTCTATGTAATATTACACAACAGTTAGCTCTGCTGGCAAAATCTACCACTTCTAGAGTGTATTTTGTAATCTTGCTGAGCACTGGTCGCTAATGGCGCAGCTAACTATGATCGATTAGCTGTTCTACTTCGGCACATACAAATTCAGAAAATACAACACATTACATATCTTTTCATTTGATAATATATCTATTTTATGGACGAGAGGCACCAAGCCAGCAGTTATGATGGCAGACTGATTAAATGTGCTGATATGTATTGAAATAAAAATTGAAAAAGCCGAGATGAAATTGGTAGTTGAAAATTTTGGTGGAAGGAATTGCCAATATTAGAACATAATTTTTTTCACATTATTCTTTTCTTTATTTTGACTTATATAAAAGCAATAGAAAAAAAGTGTTTGTTACAGAAGTTACAGACAGATTTTTTCTGCATAATGTTTTCTAAGTACTACCAAAGTTAGTAATACGAGTCACAACTTGACAACAGTACCTGCAGTTTCTGTAAGTGAATAGTTTGGCACTATATGTCTAAACAGAGCACTTCGGCTCAGGAGTTTTCTCCCCAGGGTTTGAGTGTGAAACTAGTGCTCAGTGTTGATCAGAACTGGTGCCAGCTGCCTGAGATGCCCTCAGTGTCTGCAGGCCCACCTGTGGTGAGCCGGATGGAGCCGTTCCAGAAAGTGCCAACATTGTAGAGCGTTGAACTTTTGCCGCCAACAGCACAGGAACACCCAGGTCTTTGGAGAAGCTACACCTGGGAGCTTTTGGAACCCCCCTCGGTCTCTTTACTCAGTGGCTGGTCACCTCCAATTAAACGTCAGTTGGTCACACAAAGGCACAGTACGTGTTGTGCACCTTCCCCCTTATCAACTGATTGTGCCCAGAAACATATTCAGGCATGTGCACCACATGTGCTTCCATCTCAGCAAGAAGCCACTCTGCAACACATCAAGATGAGTAAGGCTTATTTCTAATAATGTGGGCTGTAGGCCTACTTCCCCAAACATAAAGACACTAAGCAAAGAGGTATCTAATCAATGACTAATCAGCATTACTGCCTGTCAAAAAGTTCAACTCAAACTTGAAAGAGCCAAGCACAGCTGCTGATCATGCTGATAGTCAAAAAGTAGAAATAAGTTTTGAAATCGCCTGCTGCTCAGTGAAGACTCACCCTTTATGAATTCCGGTGGAGGCCTCCATTCACTCAGTGTATATCAAGCTCAGTGCGTGAAATTGCCTTTTGGAGTCAGCAAGTGGGAGGATTTGTAACGGTTCCCCGAAGGATAGCTTATTTACGGCCTTGTTTATAGTTAATCAAAGTATGACCAACTTTCTCTCCTTTTGGTATGGGAGCCTTTTAGTGATGGCCTCTTTCATGACATTGTGGGGCGGGGCCATGCATTGCATGTGATTTGCTATCTTTGAGAACCCTGCAATTACATCTGGCACGACTCTCCATGAAGTAACGCTTCATAAGGCTTTGTGTAGCTGAGCTTTGAAGCACCCTGGCCCTGCGCAAGTTGCCTTTTTGTCGCCTACCCCCCTCCCTCTACCCACAATCCCCACTTCTTGATCGAAGACAGAAAACCGAATGTGATGTCACAACCCCCCCCACTGCACACACACACATACACACAAAGACCCAGTGCATTGGACACACCTTGGCCGGCACAAAGGATGAAGGGAAGGGTCGGACGGGCAAGACGCTGCTGCCAGGCCGATAAAGATGCTTCAAAAACTCGGGTTGTGAAGAAACGCAACCATCCTCTCTTTCTTTCTATTTTTTCTGTCTTTCTTTCTTTCTTTCTTTCTTTCTTAAGTCCCTGGAATAACAGAGAAAAAAGTAAAAAAAAAAAAGAAGAATGAAAGTGATTCAAATTCGGCTCTCCAAGCACAGTGCATGCCCACTTCTCTGAATTTAAATGCTGTTTGCTGCATAGAGGCCTAATGGCAATATTTTTGGGTGTGGGTGTGTGTGTGTGTGTGCATGCCTTTAAAGGACTTGGGATAAAGCATGGTCACCAAGATGGCAGGGCTTAATGGGCTCCTCCATGGCATGCGGTTGTGGCTTCTGTTCTTGCAGTTCAGCCTCATAGAGTCTGCCAGTTCTCTATAGCTGCGTCGATCTGTGTGCTGGAAAGCAAGCCCCAGATTTACAGTGTCTTTATTCCCACACTTGGTGGGTTCCACAGAGAGTTGGGGTGATGCTGCATGCTATCATCCCATCCAATGAGTGCTTGATTGTATATGTGCGTGTGTGTGTGTGTGTGTGTGTGTGTGTGTGTGTGTGTGTGTGTGTGTGTGTGTGTGTGTGTTTTGGCAGCATCTTTCATTGCTTCACTTAATAATGTGAATACCACCTGGTTTTATGTTTTACCGTATGGAAAAGGGTGCAAAAAATGTAGTTAATAAAAAAGCATCCGACTTTGAATTTGCATGTACCTCACTTCCTCACTGTTGGTTATTATGAGGAAAAATGATATTAGCACACCTGCCATTTAGTATATTAGCATTACCTCCACTGAGGCTGCTTTTCTTCAGTTTTCACTTCAACTGACTTAACCCCTGAAATGCAGATGGGTAAAAAAAAAGTGTCTTTCTGCCATTTTCTCTCTCTCTCTCTTGCTCTCTTTCCCCTGCTGAAACAGATGGCGATTTATGCTGAGCACAATCGGCACTATTCAGCGTGGGGCTGGCAGACCCTCCCCACAGGAGCAGGGCCCAATCACAGCCCTAATGAACACATTGGGAGCTGTCAGATCCAAATGAGTCCCAGTAGGAGCCTGCCCACAGGTACCCCCTGCCCAATGGCCCTGCCATGTGCAAACACGCACGCACGCACGCATGCACACCTTGGCCACACCGTCTAATTCAATTGAGATTTATATCTCTTTCTATCCGCATTACATCAACAAAACGTAACAACAAGCCTATAAGTTACTCGTGGTAAGATGCAGATTGACAGGCGTGTGTAGGTTTGCATGTGTGACCAAGACCATGTGTGTGTGCTTAATACAAGCACAGGCTTCATGTGGTGATGGCCGCTGTGTGTGTGTGATTACAATCTGTGCTGGTGCTGAGTGTATAAATCTCATATTTGTTCAGGGTTTTAAAGCCTGGTTCACTCTGTGGTCTCTGACTGAGAGAGAAACAGCTGCCTTCAACTCGAACACTCCGGGTAATTTATTAGCACACCTACTATAAAATACGTGACCTTAGGCTGGCTGGCACTGCACTACACTGAAGAGTGAAACTTTTTCAGTAAATCATGTTTGAGTATTCCTAATAAAGTTCCTAATTTCATTCTTTACACCAGCTGACTGATGGCCCAAAATGACATGACATTCGAATAAATAAATATGATCGCTTACATTCGTTTTGCTTACATTTGACTGTAAATGAAGTGTTTTAGCCATTTAAAAAGCAGAAGTTTTTATAATAAATAATTTACTGCATTATTTCTTTGCCCCTGTATCCTGTTAAGCAATGTTCAAGACCTCAATAGGCCCAGCAGTGAGCAGGTATTATTTTGGCAGGGGATCAGTAATGACACTGAGATGGTAGTGATATGTTAGTGTGTTTGTGCTGCACACACACAACAGTGCTGCTTGCATTATTTGAACACTGTGTCTACTGTAGTAGACTTGTAAATTGATTGTTCATCCAGTGCTGCACATTCCGTAGATCTTAATCATTGGTCAGTTTCTGGTTACAGGACACAGTTGGCTGGATATGTTGGGTTTGTGGAGGTGTTTAAAAACCTCAGCAGCACACACGCACACACAGACACACACAGACACACACACACACACACACACACACACACACACACACACACACACACACACACACAC
>JBBPCW010000031.1:1629814-1642839 GCA_037974425.1 Phenacogrammus interruptus | reverse complement strand
CACACACACACACACACACACACACACACACACACACACACACACACACACACACACACACACACACACACACGCTCTTTTATGCATGACCTCACATACGCACGGCACACTGTGATGCTCAAGCCCTACTTGCACACAAGCTCACGCACACTCTCACACTCTGGCTGCAGGGAAAACACAGCCAGAGAGAGAGAGAGAGAGGGAGGGAGAGAGAGATTTCTGAATGAACTGTAGAGTAGTTGGATGTGTAGTATTTCTGGATGTGTAGTGAAACAGGCTCTCCAGTGCAGAACATGGAGATCTCCTTTCACCACCCTATCCCTGGTCTGCCACAAGTCTGCTAACTTGCATGAAAAGGTAATCTATGGATTCCTAGTCTTTCTTTAAACGTAAAGAAGCATCTAGCAAAACTCAGAGGCACTTCCAATATCCCTGAAGGTATGCAAAGCAAAAAGGCCCGTGTTGTTTCACCCCAAATCTTTAGTTTAGATGAGGGCTGTGAGGTGACTAGACTGGAATACTGCTATGTGCGCACCTCCAGGCAGAGTGTGAATTACCCCTCCATATATGGGGGGTACTGCCTTCATAACACTGCTAAGAAACCCCCTCCAAACGGATATTTTTGTCCAGGCTGAATTTGAACAAATGTTTTTTTGTTATAATTTTTTTTATTATTGTTATTGATACTTTGATATTTTTCAATGTACAGGGGAAAAAAATCCTTTAAATATGGTATACTTCAGAAAGTACTATAGACTATACATGTACTACAGGTTATGTCAGAGAGAGATCCATACAAAAACCTTCAAAGAAGCACAACAGTAACAAGAAGAGGAAATTAGAACCAGAGCAGGGAACTGTAAGTACAACTACAAAAGTATAAAATAGCAATGGAATATAAAGAAAATAATAAAGCAGAACAAAATAAAATAAATAAATAAATAATAATCATTAAAAATAAATAAATAAATAAGAAAGCCCAAAAGACCAGAGTGTGGGGAAAAAGGGGAAATCTCCTCCCTTCAAATCAGTAAACCTTTGAGTTTCTCCAAAGTTTGAGCCCAAAGTCTAATGGTGTCCTCTCTTGCACCATGCATACGTGCAGTAGACAATTCAAGATATACCACATCTATAAATGTAAGAACTAGGGCTGGGAATTTAACGCGTTAATTAGATTAATTAATCACAGAAAAAAATAACGCTTTAATATTTTTAACGCAATTAACGCGTATAGACACGTGATGTTACACTTTGTAGAACTGCAGCCATATACTCTTGGGTAGAGCTGGATACTCGGATCCTTTTTCAGATTCGGCTCCCTCTGAGTCACTCAGTAAAGTAATCCAGATCTGCGAGTCACTATACGTCGGTAGATTCACTCATTAGCCTAGCGGGCTATCAGACCGAACGCGGGCACGCGCTGTGCTCGCTGCGAGGGTTTGCGCTTCGTCTCAAAAAACAAAGAGAACGCGCTGCGCTTGCTGCGGGGCTCAGCGCAAAAGTAGGCATGATTTTCTAAACTCTCCTGTCCCGGATAACAGAGTTAGCATTAGCACTAGCTCTGTTAACACCAAGAGAGAATATGCTGTGGGCTTTGTAGATTCAGGACACTCAGAGACTTTTAAGATTAGCTTTTCTTCCATACCCGCTTTGTGCGTGTGTGTGTGCGTGTGCGTGTGCGTGTGTGTGTGCGTTTGTGTGTGTGTGTGTGTGTGTGTGTTTGTGTGCATGTGTTTGTGTAGACATTGGCTTATGTTCAGTAATAATTAAAACTGTCATTTGTAACCAATTATGATTTTGTAACCAGAGTCACTGGTTTGTGTTCAATAAGTTAAAACTGTCACATACTGTAACCTAATTCATAGGTTTGTGTTCAGTCAGTGATGTCATGACCATTGTAGCCTAAGGTGTAGGCTTGTATTCAGTAATAAATGGTAAAAACTGCTTCTTGTAATGTCTGTATGTGTGTGCGATTAAATGCGATTAATTAGATTAATTAATCACCACACCATGTAATTAATTAGGTCAAAAATTTTAATCGCTTGACAGCACTAGTAAGAACCCAACATTTCTTATTAAGAGCATGTGGAGGTTTTCATCTTGTTGCTACTAATTTCTTGGCCGCTGTCAAACCTGCCAAAAACATACGTTTCTGGGTTTTGAGTTGAGTGAGAATTTGAACAAATGTTTTAAGTGAAAAACGCATCCTCTACAAGGAACAAACTTTTTAAAATGGCATGTTTCTGAAAGTGTTTTGTGATTGGTGACTCTTTATTGACTGAAATGTAGTTATTTTTAAATCTGCGTCACTTTAAGTACGGCAACCGTTCCAGTCCAGTGTCATACACCTGTGTCCTACACCTTACATTCCTACGCAAGCACCTCATTCTGCTTTATGAGGGACTGATTACTGATCACCTGAATCAAACCTTATCAAACCTTTATTTAAGGTAAAGTATAACAACACTGCTATAATCAACACTCACCTCTTGCAACGAGACCAGTTGCAACGAGACACTACACGAAGTAGTGTCTACACGAAGTTGCAACGAGACACTACACGAAGTACTTAATTATGGTCATTATTGCCATTTTATTAAAGAGTAAAGGAGAGATTTGTTTTCTCTGAATTATTCAGGTTCTGTAAACTCTGCATCGTTTATCTGTTTTTTGGATGTATTGTCTTTTCTTTTATAATGACGCTTTATAGAACACTATAAAACACTACTTATTTGGAAATTAGGAGAAATATTGTCAGCAGTTCTTAAAAACTAAGCTGTTCAGTTCAATTCATACACCTATAAAAGATAAAACCAGAGAAGCTGAACTCATTTTTTGGTGGTCTCATTTTTTTCCCTGAGCTGTAATACAAATAAAATAATACTTACTATCTTTCATAAATGATAAAAAATATTATTAATAATAACGTCTACCATGATTTTTTTTCCTTTTAAGCTTAGGCTACAGTTGCCAAGCAACATAATCATCAAAAATTGTCCATAAATAGTAAAGTTAATAACGTAAAGTAAATCTTAATGTGTGTGTAGATGCAGTATTTTACAGTGGCTCAGACAATATTTTGAAAAAGCAAATTACATTTTTCAAAATAAAAGAGTTTGATGTTAAATTGGAGTTGGAGTTGAAGTCCCACTCCGTCCCAATTAAAGTGCCAGTCCATACAGCCCAAAGACAAAAAACAGCCAAATTTAATGTGGTGTTTTTGTGACGTCACCAGAACTAACATGTTTACAAATATTGTCTGTTTTGCTCTATGACTATGTAGCCGTGTCCATTCACGATAAAAAATGATACGGAATATTTCTACCTGGGTTGCTTTTTTAATAAGACATATTAGAGTGGAGCGCATCAGAACAGATGATCAAGTTTAAAGAGTACAAGAACAAAACAATGTGTTTAACTCTAATAGACGAAAAGAGATCATTTTATAGTCATTTCATTTAAAGAGATTTCTACCATTTCTGGTAGATAGACTCAAACAGTCTTTAAATGATGACAGAAATAAAGGATTTGCGCCATTTTTTTTTTAAAAAAATGGAAGAATCTATTTTCTGAAGAATTTGTATTTTATCACGTTATGCTGTGCTAGTTTAGTCACTGATCAGTAAAACATTTTTTTAAGCTTTCACAGTCACTGCCTTGCTTCCATTTGGCCGCGTCTTGCTTTGATGCCCAGCTTTCAATCTTTTTCCAACCGTGTCCCATCAGCAAGCGGTCTTGGTCCAAGCAAGAAAGGCCAAAAAACGGAATCGAAACCTCCTAACAATTCCCACTCTTCCTCTTCTTGCTCCTCCCTCACACTTCCTTCAATCCGTCTCTTCCTGAGCATCTCCCCAGGGAGAATGGGAGCAGGCTGAGGAGGCGGCGAAGCCCCAGTTTTAGCGTGTTTGATGGGGGCCCTGTCGGACAAAGCCCTCTTTGCTGCTCGTCCATGCGGAAAATGGTGGCGATAGAGGAGGGAGGACAATTAGTGGGATCTGCTAATCACACGGGCAACACTCATTTAATTGACATGTGAAATTTTGTTTAATCTAACATGTCGATAGGCAATATGACAATGGGCTGGCAATCAGAAAAGCACTAGCCTCGAAGCCAAGGATTTGACAGCTGATTATTGAAGGACGGCCATTGTGAACTCGTGTATGTGTGTGTGTGTGTGTGTGTGTGAGTGTGTGTTTGTGGTGCTAGACAGTGTAGGGGCAGATGTGGAGGGATTAAATGCCATTATGCCCACTATGCGTTTGGACAAATAGCTATGCACGCTCTTTAGTAGCTGTTTTTGATGTTTCATAGCTGTGTTTGATGATGTTTGTCTTTTGTTCTGGAATACAGTATTATTTCATTACCATGCTGTTGAGGACGTGAAAGGTTCAACAGGAAGGGAAAAAAAGCCTGTGCTCGGACTATTAAAGCCTAAATATATGAGAGTGGAGGGAAAATGGGTTGTCTCTTTGACATTTGTAGAAATCAATATGCCATTTAAGGTCACTGAAAAGGCAGCAGCCCCCCTCATTGGTGAGTGGCTCTTGTGTTTATAAGTGCAGACAATTTTAATATACTGTTCGTTCCCCTCAGAGATGTAGTCCAGAAGTATGAAAAGTCATAGCAAAAGAAGAGCAACTGATGATTTGCAGGCATTATGCCACCTCTTGAGGTTAGACAGAAGATTATTTTTATTAGATGATACCCATCACATTTTTTATTTTCCCTTTTGTACACTGCAAAAGTTCATGGGACAGTTTGCATGGCCTTTCCTTTTAATTGGAAATATTTGCTATGAAGTTCCACAGGGCGTAATACGCACCCTGCTGAAGCAATACACGATCATTGAAATAAAAGCCCTACCTACAGATGATAGATATGTGAATGCGATGTGGTCAACAGGGCTAAAGGGTTTTTACACCTCTGTTTCCTGCAGTGAGCACCTGCTGTCTGTGAACGAGTCTGAAGGTCAGCTGGAGCTGCCTGCATTGTAAGGCTTGTGGCTGGAGAGAAGGTAGGCCCAGCTGCTCCAGTTCCTTGTTTTCTGACATCTGTTGGTTGAAAGCATTTATCAGTAATGGATAAAATGTGCATAAAGCAAGTATTTTATGGCTGGTTTTATATCATAGTCACATAGAAACATTTGAATACCCCAGGGCCAGTACACACACACTGTTGCTTTTCGAAGTGAAAATAAAGTAACACATTCTTTGCAGGTAACAAACTAAAATAGAACATTTTTCTAGATATTCAGTTTAAATACTCGCCATGCTTAAGAGTTTGGAAAAATAACAAATGCTAAAGTAATATTAAAAGCAATAATAAAGCATTAAAGGTGCCATAATATTTGACCAGGCCAAAGTTTTCCCCCTAATATTTAAAATTCAGTAAATAAACAGTAATTGTGCATTAAAAATTTTTTTTTTCACTCCCAGACATCTGCATTTGACCGTATAGTGCATGATCTCACTGTATAGCACATGGTCCAAAATACACCTGGAGAGACCGGAAAGCCTGTTTGGAAAGTTGCTATATATAAAGTTGCTATATATAGTTATATATACTTAATTACTTATATATACTTAATTAACAGACATTTCTGTTACAGGAATAAGTAATAAGTTTATGAAAATGTGATACTCAGAGGGGTGTTCCTCATGGATATATACTTGGGTCTTTTTTATTTTTCTTAAATGTTACCAATTTGTAATTTTATTTGTAAGCAGGGTAGTGGTGGGCGATATGACGATATGAGATTGTGAAGACGATCTTCCAAAGCAGAGAGATCGTAGTATCGGCTAAATAGACTATATTCCATCTGTGGTTCTGCGCTCATCCTAATTTTTTCCCTCAGCCAAATCGCACTATTTGCTAGTCTGCTTAATGCCCACCATATATAAGCAGCACTCAACCAACAATAGTTTGGTTGTACTGTTCAGGAACAAAAAAATCCCTAGCTGCAATTAAATTTTGTGGCAAGCGTGAGAGAGGGAACACGAAGACACACCTTCAAGCTAGGCCTCTTAGGTTTTGGCTCAGCCAGCTTCAAAGAAGAGTTAAACATAGAATACACTGGCTCCATCACCAACAGCAGCCACACCCCTAACACACCACTGACCATTCACCCCACTCCGATAACTACCCTTCTGAATGAGGGTGAATGATAATGGTGCATCATTTCACTATTTCACAATTTACACACAGCATCTACTTTATACGTGTCTACATCTATTTTCAGCATCTACCCCCTCGAATATTCCCCAAAATAACACCAGCAAACACCAATATGCAAATTACCCCTACCTCAATGCTCATGGGAGCCTCCAGTGCTGTGCGCTACAATATAAATACCGTGATTAAATCTAAATTGTGATTTAACTGTAAAAAAAATTGTGATCTGATATTTTTGCCATATCACCCACCCCCCGTACGCTCTACATTTCTTACACCTGAAACCATGTTATCTCTGAATCAATTGATTACCTGTCTATCTAGCTTTACTAATCAATGGATGGATGAACATAAATTTTAATGCATGTGAAATGAAATGAAGAAAAACTGTATTGATGTCTGTTGGGTCTATTACTAATGGACAGATACTAGTGAGGGAGCTCAGACTTACAGGGATCCTGTAGTGTGAGACCTGAGTGTTATTCTTGTCAAATCTTGTCAAAGTTGTTTATCCCAATGATGGACTTTGGTCAACCCCTTAGGCAATGCTGCCCAAGTTGTATCTAAGTCTAAAAAGAGTGCAGACATCATGCCTATTCTCAAAGAACTGTGATTTTATGTGTCTTGTAGGGTTTATTTTAAAATTCTTTAGTTCTTTATAAAGTTCCTAATTATTTTGCGTCAGTCTACTCATTTGATTATAACCATATGTTTCTGATTTTATATAAGATCCGTCAATATTACCCTCCTTCATGTCCTTAGAGTTAAATGTAAAAGTATGGAGAGATTTCCTGTTTTTATGCTTCGAAGTTCTGAGAAATCTTTACTATCCTCAATTAGAAAGTCAACATTTTTAGACTTAAGTTTAAAGACTTCTGCTATCAATCAAATATTGTTCCTTACTAGTCTTATATGTTAGAGTTACTCTTATATAGTATAGTTTTAATTTTATTTGTTATTCATTTGTTTCTTATATATTTTCTTTTATCTTTATATTGGTATATTTTAGCATTTGAAATTCCTGTAAAGCTTATGCTTCCTGTAAAAGTGCTGTGAGCTACTTTTAAATATAAAAAGGCAACCATTATAAAGATGAGAAGGATTGTTGTTGTTGTTGTTGTTGTTGTTGTTATTATTATTGGAAGTAATCACTTCTTATGTATTCCTAAGAAACCATTCATAATCTACATCAATTACAGAAATACAGGCTGATCTGAACACAAAACACCATCATAAAAAAAAAAAACATTTACAGTTAACAGTTAATTGTCGAATAAGGTGCTGTTTGATTAAAATTATCGGAGTCTCTTCTATTTTTGACAATACTAAAAATAGTTCTCAATAATTTTAGCTTCTTAAATCAGTATCAAGTGTTTCAAACCCTTTCTAGACTGTAGGGGACAACCACACTGCATTCGAGGCCATTATCCAAGTGTAATTATAATGAACTGTGTGTGTTTGTGTGCTTATTTTAGTCAGAAGAAGCACATAAATCAAACCATCACTACAACTCTCCTCTTGTGGGTGTTGACCCTTTTATTGTGATGAAGAATTGCAAGGAATTCCAGCGAACCCCTTTTTTAAGAGCTCTGCTTAAGTGTGCTGAGTTTTGTGGCACTGGTGAATGAGAGGGTTACAGAGGTCTTTCTATTCTAAGAGTGAATGGAATATCCACACAATTTTCACATCATAATAACTATATTGTGGATATGCTCTCTGGATGAACTTCACTCTGATCCTCTGACTTTATTTTGAGATCTGAGCCAAGCATTGCGGCTGGTGATGGGTCTTGAATACTCTGTGCTGTAGATGGACTGGCGCAATCTGTGCCATTGTATTTATTTCAGAGATTTCCGCTCTACTGTGCCAGACAGTTTGGCCCGTTGCCAAAACTCACAGCTGGATTGGCCCATGCTTTTAATGTGTGAGCTGGGCGGGGGATGTCTGGGATTTGAGATTGGGAGTTGCTGGTGAGGCTGATGATGCCATGGATAGAACATGGCAAGATATTTTGTTGCGGGGCAGGGGTCAACTGTAAATAATTCGGACAATATTTTCGTTTTAAGTGCGCATGCGTGTGTGCCGCTATGCAAGACAACTCAATTCCTCCTCAAGCTTCACAAGTGAACAAAACGCCATTGCCACGATTTTCCTCCACACGGTCCCCAGATGCATTTGCTTTACTCAGACAGGGGATTAAATATTGATGACATATTTGATTTTCCTCGTGATTGATTCAGTGGGGCTTCTTAAATGAATTCTAGCTCTGTCTCAAGTAGAATCTCAACTGCAACCCAGCCATCCTTAACTATTAAATAAGCGAATAAACGCCTTTTGATTCTCAGTAGAGTGCCACTGAAGAATTTTTGGGACCCCGAGTGCAGCTCCTTCCACAGCGTACCTCACACTCAAAATCGCCTGTGATAGCTTCTATATAGTTAATGCAATATATTATATTATTATGCCAGATATTTTAAACTGTACAGTAATCCCCGCTATTCGTGGGGGTTACGTTCCAAGAGCACCCGCGTTTTGTGAAAAAACGCATTGTTGTGTTTTGGTCAATAAATGCCTTAAAATGTCTATTTTAATAGTGTAAACCCTAAATATACTAATTTCATTTTAAATTCAGCTTAATACATGACCATAAACGAAAATGTTAAGAAAGTAAGAGAGAGAGACGAGATAAAGAGACAGAGAGTTTTAAATACGGGCAATCCATGCGCTCAGAAAAAAACATTTCTAGAACACTGGATTGCCTGTATTTAAACATCTCTGTCTCTTTCTCTCTGTCTATCTCTCTGTCTCTGTCTCTCTCTGTTGCTCTCTCTCGCTAGAGAGATAGAGAGGTTTAAATATGGGCAATCCACTTGCTCCGGAAAAGTTTTAAATCCGGGCTATCCATGCGCTCCAAAAAAAACTTTTCCGGAGCGTGTGGAACGCCTGTATTTAAACCTCTCTCTCTCTCTCTCTCTCTCTCTGTCTCTCTCTGTCTCTCTCTCTGTCTTTTCTTAGAACCGAACTAATAATTTTGGCAAAAACCTCAGCAAATTTGTGGCAATATATAATTCTTCATGTATTTTAGTGCCAATTTTTAATCCAATACAACTTACCGCAGGATGAACAGTAAATTATTGAACTGTAAAAATGACTGGTGATTACTCCTACCTTTTACTATTTTTTATTTTTTATTAATAAAAACATTACATTATTACTGTATTTACCCTACTTATACAAAAGTAAACAATAGGCATACCAAAGAAAACGCCCGTGTATGAATTACAGTGCAGTCTATACAGGAGTACCATCGGTATTTACATTCTAGCACTGCAGGAGTTCAGTGTAAACTGTACAGTACAGTACGGGTTTATCTTTATATTTTTTTTATGGGTAATGTATTAAAATGATTTAAAAATGAAAGTGTTCTGGGAGCATATTTGGGGGCATAATTAGGTTTTACACTATAAAAATAGGTATTTTTAGGCATTTTTTCAGAGCGTGCAGATTGCCGGTCCGCCCCCTCCGACCCGCGGCCGTCGGCCTTCAATTCTGGCCCGAGACGCTGAGCTGCGTTGCCAGAAGGTGCAGGGTGTTTGGACGGCAGGGCTTTTAGTAGAATGAAATGAAAACAATGGAAATTTAGCTGAATTTATATTTGGATTACTATTTATGTTTGTAATAATTATATATTTTGAATCATCATAAAATGAGTAAAAAAAGCATTGCCACGAAAAAAGCCAAAAAGAAATGGGGAGAATATTTGCAGGTTCCGCGTAGTTCCACGTAAAAAGATCAGTTTCGTTCTAAAAAAAACCTATGTGTGACTGGATCCGCGAGTCCCGATCCGCATAAAACGGATTACTGTACTTAGAACATAGAGATGGCACAATACCAATTTTTATTTTTCGGTATGTTAATATATTAGCCAAAACCAATATTGATCTAATATTTCATCATGAACTTTTATATTTTAAAACATTTTTTACTACACAAACACACAATTAAACCACAGGACAAAAACACGGCTAATAAACGTGTACTATGTTAGGCAGGATTTCTGACATATTTCCCCAGTGCTGAAATCCATGAATATCATTTTTGCCAACTCTATTAGTATATGATGTACTGTATGTTCAGTATAGTATACTGTTTGGGAGTACGCATTCTAATACATATGTACTGAATTCACTGTATATATGAGTTGAATAAAACCAACACATTTAAATATAGCCACCTATTCAGTCCACACTGAAGTTTAGCCAAACAGAACCGTCATTTTAATATTCCTAAAAGGACAGTGGCAAAAACACTGTGGAGGGTAATAGTTGAAAACGTGATCATATAAAAATGACTAATGTCCATTTTTGTGCATAAAACCACACCAATGTTAAAAGTGGAGCCTAAAATATATGCAGGATATGTGTTTTTTTATTTTACTATACCATAGCATAAAGCAACACATTCTGTCTACTGTTAGCTTAGCCAAATTACCTTCGGATACGCTTGCTGTTATTTGATACAAGAACAGGAAATGACCGAGCAGGTCTGCATCAATTCCCCGTCAATCCGGCATTATTTTGACAATAGTGTTGCTGGGGCTTATTATGTAGTAGCTCTTGCAGCACAGAGCAGCGGGAGACTGAGAACAGGCCTGCCTGTTGAGGATGAGCGTGATAGGGAGGTGGTTTCACCACACTATACTTTCTGTATCCCTCCTTCTGACTCTTTCCCTCTGCTCACAACCTCTCCACCCCCACCCTTGGTGGATGGGCCACTCCACCACTTTACCCTGACAACTGACTGCTTGAACGAGTGCACCAAAATAGGTGCCTTGCTGGTCTCCATGACAGGCCGCGCATAATCAGTGACGGAGGTATGTAATTACGGCTGTCAGGCCCATCCGCTGTAATTGATGCGAGTTGTGAGCGGACTTGGCCAGGGCAGCCCCGAATTGCGCACAAGGCTGCTGTGCCACCACATTGGCAAATGCTAGGAGAAAATATTACCTGTCTCGAGGCTCACTAGTAGTGCCATGTTAAGCTGTGCCACCTGCCTCGATGACACCAGCACTCTCTACTACACTTAAGAGTCTGTTAGTCTTTTTATTTTTTGCTTTCTTCCCTCCCCCTGTGCACGTCAGCACGACGGATGGCGCTCTCGTTTTGTCTCTGAGCTCAGAATTTCTCGGGGCTCGGTTTGACGCTGTCTGGACGAATTCGCAGATGGCAAAGGGGGGTAAGCGGGCGTGATAAAAAACACTGTCAAAGCCGTAGCCGCTTAAGTGTCTCCAAGGCGAGGTGGTCTGCCTGTGGGGTGTCTGCGTTTGGCTTATCGTTGCTGGCTTTTTTTTCCACACACTTCAATTCCTGGCTTCCTGGAGAACATGCAGTGCAGCTACCGAGAAAAATGATCACTTAACTTCAGGGGCATCACTTAACTTGACGTTTTTATGCTAGCACATACAAGAAGAAGGGGGGGCAAGTGAAGGGGCAAATGCTTGGCTTTTGAGAGCTCACCCAGAGACTTTGAACAAATAGCTAAAGGCATGTCCTATGTGTAGTGTGCTGTAGTCCATTTATTTAAAGAGTATATGAGTTTCCAGTCTAGGGTCTCAGGTGTTTGGCCCCTGTTTAGCTCTTCTGCTATTGTTCAGCATTCTGCAGAAGTTTATGCTTGAAATGGGATCTGCAACAAGACAACATTTGGAGTGGCATTAGAATAATCGGAGGAACCGACGAATAAGCTGTGTTTTTTTGAAGTGATTATACTAGCAACTCTTGTAGTCATCAGCCATTTTTAGCAGTTTCTGCTGAAACTGGTCATTTGCTGCGACATCAGGGCCCCCATTTGCTAACATGTTTCACATTTACATTTTTGTCTTAGAACCAAAAATGGCATTTTTTAACTTGCGATGGGGACAGTGCTTCATCTGTCAAAAACACGGACTGCCGTGATCCAAGCTGCACAGTCTTTTCTAGCATGGGATTCAGCAGTTAGCATGGGTTACTGTATGCATGTATGTATGTATGTCTCATTGTAGATTACTTGTTGCACTGCACCGAGTTGCATACACCACACTCCACTCTCACTGTCTAGTGCAGTTGCCATTGGTATTCACAACAATCTCTCACTCGAATATCCCACAGTAGCATATTCCTGCAATAACCAAAGGGAAAGGTGGTAATCCACATGGTGACTGATAGGAGAAGAGGAAGTTAGATTGATAGCTGAACCTCTTCACCCCATCAATCCCCTCTCACCTCCATATGCTCAGCCTTACAGAAACAGGCTGGGGAGAATTTCATCAGACATGCAAATTGACAGCAATATACCCCTGCAATTTGGGTAGGGTGCTCTGCAGGAGCTTACACAGTGATTTGACAGTGATTATTCCAAGAAAAAAGTCCTTAATTTAAATCAAATCCTTCATTTTGCTGATAGATTGGAATGTTTTGTTCTTTTGAGTGGAGTGTAATACGACTTGGTTGGATAAATATCATGAATTGCTTTAAAAATGTACTTTATTTTATCACATAAAATGAATTCCAATTGTATTTTACATGGTGGAAATAAAATGAAATAATTAACTAATACAAATAATTGTGAATAAAAGTGAATCATATACTAAAAGAGACCAAACATGTATCCCATCTTTAGCTAAATCTTGCTTTTGTAATAGCATCGGAGAGCAATAGCCTTACTCTTCATGGCCTCCAGCCTGACAGACGTGTTTTTGTCAGAGGAAGTAATATCCCTCAATTAGATTAGAGCTAATTAAATATATACACACACACACACACACACACACACACACACACACACACACACACACACACACACACACACACACACAC
>JBBPCW010000031.1:1235761-1245873 GCA_037974425.1 Phenacogrammus interruptus | reverse complement strand
CAACCAATCAGAGACGACTTCGAGATTCCTGAAGTGTTTCCAGTTAAGTGTAGCATATGCAGCAGACGTTTAGCCAATGCTCCGTGGGCGTGACGTCTGAGGCTGAGACTAGTTGAGATGTAGAGCCCCGTGTCCCCCCCACATTAAAAATGCTTCTGCTGCCAGTGAGCTCTGTACAATATTAATTGTTGCAAACTGTTTTTTCTTTCAGATGTCGAGTCTGTACAGTGAGGTGCTGGACAGGCTGGACAAAGCTAAGAAGAGTCTCATAATGGAGGAGTAATAACTTCTGGTCACAGGTTTTCATATTCATTAACAACAAATGAGCTTGTCAACACTCAAATCGTAACTGTTACTTGTCATTTCCTGCATTATATAAAATGTGTTCGTTATGTTACCTGATGGATGGGAGGGAAAAATCACATTCAGATCTTAACAGAACCACAGATTTTTATTATTTCCAAACAAATTAACTCTTTTCCAGTCCAAAAAAAAAAGAAAAAATAAAATAAAAAAAAAAAAAAACCAAAAAAATCTAGAACTGTGTTCCCTCCTGACCAGGATAAGATTTGTTTTCCTTGTGTCCTGATAGGTTCTACCATTTGTATATACATGGAGGACACCACTGTACAATCAGTTCATACTTGCAAGCACTTACTGCACATGTGCTTTCACATCAACAATAAATCATCATCCAAAAGACAAATCAGAACCCTTGTGCCCCACACTTTACAAATCTATTTAATCTCTTCTCTGAAGCAAATACCCTCTTCAAGACACACGCAACCATTCGAAATCAGTGGAGGATTCAGCAACTTCAATAGAAAGAGTACAATGAATGAAAATTCTTTGGGCTTTATTGACATGGCTGACTGACACCAGACACATTAACAGTCAGCTGTGTTTTTTTCCACTTGACACCAGAGAGGACCAGTTCTACACTAAATGAGTTAGTTATGCTCCTGGTTTACTTTGTCACCCTCCAGGTTTCTGTCTTCATGTCTTGATTTTATATACTTTATAAATATGTATATATTTATATTACTTTTTACAATTTATCTATACACTTAGACAAGTTCCACAAGATATCACAAATAGACAGGCCCTAGTTTAGGGAAGTCGATTCCCAACTGACTACAAAACGTGTTCTGATAGGCAGCTGATTTTGTCTATAGAGAAATATCCACATTACAGCACATTTGTATGGAAATTAATTTCAGAATAATTCAAAGTTTACTTACCTGACATTTGTGATCTATAAAACATTTGTCCCAGTTGTTTCACACATGCATGAAGCACAAGTGATGGGGATATTTACATTTTACAGCTATCACACCCTTTGAAACAGTCTGTAAGCAGTTTATAAATGGCTCTGTTCCCTTCGATTATTCCCTGATCTCTGGTTTTGACACAGGTATGACAGCTGGTTTAGTGAAGATTTCTGGCAGGTGGGCACACCTACTCAGAAAACGCCTGTTGAAACAGGAGCTGGGCTTTAGAGGGCACAGCAACTTCCTTTGAGCAAGAAACTGCTGGTCTGGATCTTATACCTCCAGGATTATGAAACCTTTGTCGTCTTCACAGCAGAAAGAAAAGGAATGTCTCTTGGAGATTTTGGGGTACCATAGTAATCCTTTATCAGGGAGGCAGCACAGCCCCTCGATAGTGGTAAAGCTCAGCAACGCAGGAAGGCCTTTCCTCTTCTGCCGAATCACAATGTATACCGAGGGTCACCACAGGTATAGTGCTAACAGAAAGACAAGAAATCTTGCAAATACCTAAGAATATTTATATTAGGTGCTCAGTGAGAAGTATTTCCATCCATTCAAATATTCTACCAACAATAATTCTTTTCCATCACACTGTGATTGCCACCACTCAGTGATGATATCCAAGCATCAGACTCCTGAGCTTACTAAGCTTGCCTCCGGCACAAGGTTCGACACAGTACAGAAATGTCAGCCCAAAAATAAACAAAGAAAAGTATTTAAAATTATTACGCATGACTGTTTTAATCAAAAACATTTTTGAGTTTTGGGGAAATGAGGCCTGTTCAGGCTCTACCGACTCTTTAATGTTGAGATGAACATCCAAATACAATTATTGTCTTGATTCTACCCGTTTTAAGGCTGCCTTGTCAAGCAGCTTACAGGACAGTACCATGTTTCCGTTCAGTCTGAAGAGAAGAGTCTTGGAAGGCAGAGAAAGTGCAAATGGGCTGTCTGCTGCTCAACAACTCCAGGGAAGCTTTGGCTGCCAAAATCAGAATTCAGAAAGAAGTCCCTTAAGATAAAAGTAATGAGAGAAAAAAGGATTTTAACAAGGTTAAGACACTTAAGTCTATTGCACTCACAAGTTAGGCCTCCTAAAAGTAGTAGCAAACTCAAAATACACTGAACTGTTTGAGTCTTCCTTTAAGACCAGATCAGATGAGTAATTTGTAGCTTCCCCCAAATGACTGAAATTCCACGTAATTTTTATTAACTGTAAGGCAGTTTGGTGTTCTGCAGAGAGCCCAGTTACACCCCTCCACCTCCTTTAATACAGAGCAGCTAAAAACCACGAGAAAGAGAAACCACAAAAACCCAAAGACAATTAAATGAACTCTAACAGCCCTCCAAGTAGACAATTCTAGTGTAAAATGTGTACCATAGTATTTAATATTATGTAGTAAAATCACTCCATAGGATTTTTATTTACCATGTGATTTCAGTAATATAAATGTATAGATTCATACCCCATTTTCCATTTGTTCTGCCATCGGTGGCGTCTTTACCACCGGTGCCACAAGTGGCTGCGGTAGCTGACCAAGAAGCGGACTGCCTTGTGATTACTGAAGATCACCAGTTTCTAAGTTTCTCCACTAAAATTCTATAAACATGATCAACGACTCCATTAACAGTACCTTCAGCAGGTTTGATCTGTGTTTAGTCCTTGTGTAGAAAACCTTATTGGTCTTTGCTCAGTATCTTCCTCTTTATAATGTGACAAGGAACATATACAAGGGTTCCAGCATTTCAGTGTCCATGTCCAAGGAACGTCTTTAAATCCCAGGCCCCACTCTTTCACTCTTTCTTGAGGCATTCTCCTCCCAAGTCCATCCAAACACACAAAGGATTCATTCATTTTCCCTTTTTGTTTTACATGACAAAAAATTCATTTGGAACAGCATTTCCAGTCTTGAATGAATTTGCTGAGAAACTCATGCAGGGGTGTGCACAGTCACAGTAATGGTGATAAGACTTTTCATTTGAGAGTAACATAATGACACTAAAACTTGATATGCAACATATCAGAAAAAAGGGAAGGAGAGGACTCGGGATGGAGCAGGGCTTGGGTTGGGATAGGACTCCGCACACAAGCACAGGAGTGGAGGCTGCAAGCTCAGAGTTTTTCTGAGGACGGGATCCAGATGTAAGGGCCTGACTGCTCCTCGATGATCAATTTGATTTTATTGTAGATCTCTTCTAGTGAGTCACCCTGGACTATGGCTGTGAACAGATGAAATGATGCATTTTTGGTAAATATTACAGCGTCTGTGTGCCAGTCAATAGTCTAAATCCCTTAAGAGAATTTCAGTTGTTTCATAATGATATAAGGTGCTCGGATTTTGCCAAACACACGTTACTATCAAAGTTACCTGTGAAATACTCTCCAAATTCCTGTTCAAGCTTCATGGCCTTATCAAAGACTTTATTGGCTTGCTCATACGTCTGCCTCTTATTCATTTCCCTGAAAAACACACAAAACCAATATAAAATGTAAAATGTTTTCGTCAGGTTTCTTAAAAAGCAGTACACTTTAAAACAGAAGACCTTCATCTGTATTGTATTGCTGTTAATGTGTCTAGGTATTTGACCCTTGCACAAAAAAAATGCAGTGATCCAATAAACAATTGTGAGGAAAGAAAACATCTGCAGTCGTTAAAAGTATCATCTGCAGTTTCGTTATAGAGGAGTACGATCAAAATAGAATGTTGATTAAACTGACAAGTCTCCAAGGATCAGACTAGTTTATCCATTACATCCCGCTGATGCTTGATTGAGATCGGAGGGATATGAAGGCTAAATTAGCACCTTGAACTCATCGCCATGTTCCTCAAGCCATTCCTCGACAGTTTTTCAGTGTGACGGAACACATCATCCTGCTGAATGACGTCACTGCTGTTATAGAATAAAGTTGCCGTTATAACAGATGTACTTGAATTACAAACGTTTAGGTAGGTGCTACATCCACACGAATGCTAAGACCAGGAAGAACACATGGCTTCGGCTAGTTTTGTTCTTCCCAAAGTACATCTAAGTGTACTCAGTGCCGCACATCCACCAGGCCATGATTCATTAGAGCAGCCCACCAGCTTTCCATGACCCAGTAATGATGCTCACTCTTGGTGAACACTGGCACACTGATGTTCTGTGGATATGAGGCCCAGCACTGTGTCAGAACTTTTTCAGCAAGCTGTGCTAAGGAAGCTTTTCTGTGGATTGAATGAGTGTAAAGTGACCATTCTGTCATATGTGAAGACCACAGTGACTTCACAGCATGAAATTCTTCCTCTGCATTTAACCAATTCACCAAGTGAAGCAGTGGGCAGCCAGGAAAACAGCACCCGGTGAAGTGTGAGGTTGGTGGTACCTTGCTATAGGGAACCTCAGATACCCCTTTTCCACTGCACTGGTTCCCGTGTTGGTTCTGTGCCGGTTCCCAATTTTGGAACCAGTGCCGCGCTTTTCCACAGAAAAAATAAAAAGGTGCCGGTCCCTAAAACAAGCACCGAACCGGCGCCTAAACTCTGCTAGTCTGGTGGCGAGAACCCGTGATGTCACGGATGGTGGGCGGAGTCTTTCACATAATTTCACGTAATTGTTGTCTATGTCAACGGTAAAAACACGCTGCATGAGCAGTATTTGGTCACTGAAATAAATTCTCAAAGTTTGGAGAATAACCAGCAGGAACTGAGTTCGGCCATGTTTGTTTCTGTTAAGTGGGCGTTTCTCATGCGGCTCCGCTGAGCTCCTGTCTGGTGTAAACGTGGGCCGGTTCTCGGCTGGTTCCCAGCTCCTGGCACCAGCACCAGTGTAGTGGAAAAGGGGTAAGAGGGGCCACTAGCAATCTTACATTTGCCCATGTAAGGTTAACGATTAACATATCCACCCCTGATACACTGGACCCATGATAGTTTATCAAAATAATTCGTTTCCCTTCCTGACAACACCAGAGATGTAGAGCACAACCAATGCTTTAGAAAAACAGATGGATCACATACTGCAACTGCGAAGTGCTATATGGCAAGTTTATAACGGTTTCACATTCTACTGAAAAGGTACCATTTTGTTCCGATGGTGAGACGCGGAAACAAGCGCACTGCAAGTTTGAAACTTACATTAGGGCTTCAATGGATTTTGGCTTGATGAAAATGGAAATCGGATAGAGTTGTGCTTGTTGGAGTCGCTTTATAGCATTTCCAGACACATCCAGGATGCAATGCTTCCCCTGCAATATAAAGAAAGATACACCGCGATTACAAAACTGTAACAACAGCCTTGTAGCCGGTCAAGTAGATGTTTTCAATCGATGTGTTAAAATAATCTTGAACGTTTAAATTAACACGCAGACATTTTCACGAACCCTCTCGGCCACAGCCCGAACAGACAGAATGCTGGTCCCGTAGAGATTCTCATTGAATTGGCCTGCTTCAATGAATTTGTTGTCCTGAATGTCTTTTTCCATCTGCTCTCTTGAGCCCACAAAGTGGTAATCCTGCCCATCCATTTCATTTTCTCGCCGTGGACGAGTTGTATCTGGAAGGGCAAGGTTTCATCACCAAAGTTCACTTTTTGGTAAAAACCAAAACATGGATAAATGCAAAGTTTTTAAAGAAACAGTGTTCTCCACTCGACACGTTCAGTATACTTACGTGGAACACAGGATCCAAACTTATGTGGAAACTCTGAAATCAAGTCATCGTTTACCCTGTCCTTCATCGGGCCCAAGATGATAACAGGCCGTGTGTAGTGGACTAAGAGGAGCATAAAAAAATATAAATGAAAAAAAACATGAAAAAGACAGAAAATCATTTTGCACTGAGCACTGAGTACTTACTCTCTTGTCGGATCACTGGCTCATAGGATAAAATAGTATCCTCTTGCCCTTCTGTAGAGAAAAACAAGCCGTCAAAACACACAAACCTCTTAAATTATTTCACAAATTATAGATAAATATAGATTTACAGCAGCCAAGCTAACCTTTAGCGTTCCTTTACCATTTCAAACAGAAATCATAATTAAGGTGAATTAAATATAAATTTGAGTGTGCTTGCAAATAAATAAATAAATAAATAAATAAATAGTTCCTGAGACAATATGTGCTGGTAGTTGATCTAACTGAAGAGAGAACCTGAAATTTAAGGCGGGGTGGGAAACTGGCGAGCTAGAACCACGTCTCAGACGAAGTCTAAAGCATGGCTGCATTCCAAGCTTTTGAGGGCCAACCCTAAGATCATTTACGATTCTGACAGCCATCAAATATGGCAAACTAAACAGGTAAGTTGCATAAATAGGCGGCCATCTTGCAATCTGCAAAGACTGGCTTATTGCCTGCATTATATGTGCAGTACATTTACAGGCTAATGTACAACAGACTCCTGCAGGACCACTGAACTGCCCACAGCAGCCTTCCCTTCCAAACTATCTGAGCAAATGTTTTCAAAGTGCGGCTTTATCATTAACCTGAAGTTCACTTTTCTCAAATAATGTGGATGAACTAGTTTCCCTGTTAGCTGTTAGCTGTAGAGGGTAAAGAGACTGAAGAAACTGTTTGCAATTGACAGATTTCAAATCTTGAACTGCAACCGTTTTTGTTTATTTATTCATTTATGTATACTCAAGATTTAATAAAGTTTAAAGAGAAATAAAGCAGCATCATTATAAACATACTGTTGAACACAAGAAGTAATTTTATGCTGCAGTTCAAATCTTTCATTATTATTTATTAAACCAATTTTATTTCTCAATTTAGTTTTCTCCAACTCAACCCACTAGCTGGAATTCCCCCAATCACGCGATACCACCTACACTGGGAGGAACAAGGGTTTCCTCTAAGTCCTGTTATCAGCCACCATCTCTTCAAACTGTCATTAACAGGCCATTAGATGGTAAAACGCACATGAAAGAAAGCACCGACTCCCCAATTCTGTTACATCAACTAACAAACACCCGTGCTAACAGGCTAACAGCAGGCTAACAGCAGGCTAACCGCGGTGATTGGAGCAAAACCAATGCTCTCCCGGACTTCTGGCCACGAATGGCTGCAGCAGCACCAGGGATCGAACTCATGGTCATATCTGGACTCTTTTAATGTGGTCAAAATCATCACCGGAACTCGTCCCAAAGCTTTTTCTTATTTCCAGATAAAATATCACTGCACTGCCAAATCCAATGTGACTACAAAAATCAGAAAGTGACTAAAATTCAGACAAATTCCCCTCATCGTAAATTCAGCCAATCAGCAAAGACATTATTAGTGCCTGCTTTAGTGCCCTGGACTTACAACTCTACTGTAATTTAAAAATAACCAACAATTCCACCCCACACCAGGGGAGGTGGGGGGGGTGGGTGCATGTCATTCCATTATCTATAAAACCGTCTATAAAAATGAAGAAAGCAAAGTTCAGACACAAAATGTCTAAGATAAGGAGCTCATAGAAAGCACAAGATTTCTTTTGTCGCTTTATACTTCAGCTGCAACAAAATATCACAGCATTCCGGACGCCAACAATCAATAACATCAAACAAAACACTGAATATTAGCTTTCTGCTTTAAACAGAACAGACCTGAACTTCTCTCTTGTGGTGTTCCCTGGTTTAAGTTTAGATTTGTGTTTTATAAAATTTCAGATTTGTTTTTAAAATGTTTAATTGTACCTACATTTATACCAACATACCCTTTATTTGTACTAATTTCTTTATTTTAATTTGTATTTCAGAAACGTATTATTTATAATGTTCACACAATCATACAGGAGTGATTCAGGACACATTTCTCTGCGTGTTGTACTTGTTTGACTAAGGCACAAAGAAACATACAGCTGCAATCAATATGAACAGATTCATGGTATTGACAAAATAATACTACACATACAACACAACAAAGTACTTACTGGAGCTGCTCTCACTGTCACTGGTATTGGATGTTAAGCACTCTGCAGGAAGAAAAGGAAGGTTTATACATTATATATCATAAATGTATCTGTAAATATAAATCCAAATAAACCTGGATCACTGTTCTGCTAAGAACAGGAAGTAAAAACCACACAGAAAGGGAAGAAAGTCTTACGCACACAGCCACTACTTCCTTTAGAGGGAAGTGGTAGGAAGTGGCAATAATAGGAAATTAAGTATTTCCTCCCACAAAGACCCAAGTGACCTGCATTGCCTGGTCATGGCTTCCTAAGGGCTGGTCTGTGTCGACTACACCAGACACTGATCCTGACACTTGTGCCAAAGTAAACACTCCGGTATTCGGTTTCCTACAGGACTCAAACGGCATGCAGACTGCATCCCTACAGCTGTGAACCGCTGATTTACACCAAAGATTAATCTCCAGGACAATTCAAAAATGTGTGATTCAAAAAGGGGACATTTGTTTTGCTTGATTTAGTGAAAATGTCTGTCAGGACTGACTTATCTGACCAAAGTTTTGTTCTGTTAGACTAGTCAGAGCAATCATGTGCCTTTCATGAACCCGGGTTTAATGGGACAGGTGTAGCTGGATAACTCTGGGTGGCTAGGTTACAATCTCAGTACTTCAAGGCCAGTGTTCTTCAAACACAGGCAATTTGTTGCAAAAAGCATTCAAAACTGTTTAGACTCTTGTACATCAGTCCTAAATTAAAGGGGGCATATTATGCAAAACTCATTTTAGTTATAAAAGGTCTTTGGGCTACAAAACATGTTCATGAAGATCTTTGCACAAAATCACTCTCGCAGAAAGAGTTTATTCTTCACAGTTTCAGGTCGAGCCGTTTGGAATTTGCATAGAACCGCCCCTCATTTGTTAAGACTCCATCCACTAGATTAGCTGAAGAGCTGCCATTTTGTCTACTGGTTTTACGAGCACAAGCCGAGTGCTGTGTCTACATGCAGAGGCGAGTCACACATGAAGCGTTGTGTTGTTGCTGCAATAAACATCACAAATCACTAAACTTTCTCCCAAAGAAAACCAAAGAACTGCGTGGCTCCATTTCATTTCCGAGGGTCGTGTCCCAACAACACTTGGTTTCGTTCCACCTTTTTAAGGGGTGGGTGGAGCATGGGGTGTGTGTGGGCGTGGCCAGCAACAGCTCATTTGCATGAAAGGGACGAAGCCCTGAAGCGGCTCGTTTTGAAAGGGACTGAAACTGTGGAGGGTTAAACTGCAGAGATCTCTTTATGTGAGAGTGATCTGTGCGAAGAACTTCATGAATATGACGTTTTGTACAGACCATAGACCTATTATACATTTAAAAAAGTGACTTTTGCATAATCTGTCCCTGTTAAATGTTGCTTTGAGGCAGGAGCGCACCAACTCCTGTCCTGGAGGAGAGATGCCCAGCACAATTTGGTCGACCCCCTAAAACAAACCCACCAAACTCGCCAATAAAAGACTGAACCAGGGATGTCTGCAGAGGGAAATCAGCCAGACACCAGCCCTCCAGGACCAGAGTCATGCACTTTCGGCTTTAAGAAGACCAATACAGTTGAAACAGCAGAAATTTTAAACCATGCCTCAATACAATTAATGAAACAATAGATTCCCATTGGAAACAATTACAAGCTGTGCTGGGCGTCTGGAGACACCATCAGAGTTTTGCGTCAGTATACTGCTGTAAACATGTTGCTGCTGATTCACAAACTTTTACTATGAAAAAAAAGCCGTGTGTGTGTGTGTGTGTGTGTTAAAGCCCGACCGATAAGGCCGATACCGAAACAAATATTTGTTGGTTTTAAAATTCGACATTCCGATATATATATACCGTATTTTTCGCCATATAAGACACTCCGGAATATAAGACGCACCCAATTTTAAAGGAGGAAAATCTAGAAAAAAAGATTCTGAACCAAATACTGTAGTAA
>JBBPCW010000031.1:1141588-1167155 GCA_037974425.1 Phenacogrammus interruptus | reverse complement strand
CGATCTCGTCTGATCTCGGAAGCTAAGCAGGGTCGGGCCTGGTTAGTACTTGGATGGGAGACCGCCTGGGAATACCAAGTGCTGTAAGCTTTTCACTCATACAGTTTCAATTGATTTTTAAAGCAATTCAAGAAGACAATCATGTCATAACATTGTCTTTTTGCGTTTAACTCCTTGTTTCACTTTCGACTCTTACACACAAAATCATTTCAATATCACTTCATTCTTTTTCCAAAAAATACATGCATTTACTGTATATCACCGTTAACACAATTGATCAGGAATACTCTACCTTTCAACGTAGTAGACTTCTAGACATGTTTCAACATCTACTGACTGTGCTTAACAATGTAGTAATATCAATTCCGAGTAAATTTCACTTAAAAATTATTCAAAATAATTTAACACTGCATAAGCCTTTGTCCTAAATGGGGGTTAGAAAAAGGCTTGTTCTCCCCTTCCTGTCGCTTACGGCCATACCACCCTGAGAACGCCCGATCTCGTCTGATCTCGGAAGCTAAGCAGGGTCGGGCCTGGTTAGTACTTGGATGGGAGACCGCCTGGGAATACCAGGTGCTGTAAGCTTTTCACACATCCTTTACTGTTTTCTTCTTCAACAATTCCAGAACTAAATCATGTTATAACAACATATTTTCATACTTACACATAATAGCTCTTACAACATCACATCAATATAAGCAGCACTTTCACCATCTAAAGCTCTCCAAGTACACAAACAGCTCTGTTCTATCTTTTGTCCACAGCACCATGCATCACTTTTTTTGTCCTTTGGCACCTTTGGCAAAAAATTACAATATTTCAAAAAATAAAACCTATACATTTAAACCTACTGGGATTGTTGTTTTTCTTTGCTTTTATTGCATTTATCCCTCATCCATTGGAGGTTACTTTGACTTGTACCACCCACCTAAAAACTGCCTCAGACCAAGTGCACCCCTCTTGGCCTGTACTGTACTGTACTCCATAATGTCTCCATTGGCCTCCTCCAGAAAGGATAATAAGCATTGATACACTGCAAAACCTGTGAAATGGTTTGAGGAACATCACAGAGAACATGAACACTTGGAGGCCCCACCGTACTGTTCTAACACCCTATTATGTCCAAAAAGTCAAAACCTTCTGTGTGTAATAAAATATGTTCTAATCTTAAAAAGCATAGGAAAAGATTAATATATAATGCCTACATTTCATCTTTCTTCAAAAATAGATGCTAAGTAGTTCTAATTACAGGCAGAGTGGTGTTCGTGCCATAATTTAAATGCGTCGTTACAGCATCCATTCACTTTATAAAGTCGAAAACAAGAAATGCGTTAAAGATGTATCTCATCATTCTGAGTAAGACCTTTTGGAGCCTACAAACGGTTTATGTACACTATGGACAAAAGTATTGGGACGCCTACCCATTACAAAAACATGACGTTGCTTCAAAATGCGCTTTAATATGGAGTTGCCCCCACTCTTCTTGGAATGCTTCCTAGAATATGTTGGAGTGTCTCTGTAGGAATTTGTGCCCATTCAATCGGTAGAGCATGAGGTCGGGCGATGTTGGGCGATTATTGGCTCGCAGTCTCCGTTCCAGTTCATCCCGAAGGTGTTGGGATGGGATTGATGCCAGGATTTTGTGCGGGGCACCGTCCTTGCTTTGTGCACTGCGACACAGTCATGTTGGAATAAAAAAGGGTCACCCCCAAACTGTGTCCGAGCATTAATCTTGTGCTGAGTGTTAAGCGACACAGATCCACGAACATCATTCTCTCCTCATTGCCTCGCTCGTGCTGTAGGTGGCGGTACGCTCGCTCTGTTATCATTCTACCAGAAGAAGAAGGAGACGACGCAGACATTGGTGAGTTGAACCGACATGAAAATGTACAAATTGTAACTTCTGGTTTAATTTGTGAGAATACTCAACATTTTATGTTAGTTGTGAAAAAGTATATTCCGCTACTTTGTATCTACCCGGTGAGTCTGTTTTCGGCTGGGTTAGCTTGCAAGCTAAAAAAGATTTCAAAGGTTCCAGTCAGATTTAAAAACAACGAGAGAAATTCAGTTTATCGTTTTATTACCGTATTTTACCTATTGCAATATTTAGATAAAATGCTCGTGCTCCTAAACCACCAGTTTCAGATAGTTCTAATACATCTTATTATTAATACTGGCTTCCTTATTGTACTTTATAGTACAAGAAGTATGGATCAGAAAATTCCATATGATGACTATCAGCTGCCAGTTGTTTTTCTGCCCTCTTATGAAAATCCCCCTGCATGGATTCCTCCTCAGGAGGTAAGAGACTTTTGGTATTCTGGGGAGGATCACTCTTTTATTATTTTCATTATTAATTCTGCTTTCTTTACAGAGAATAAATCATCCAGACTATAACAATGAGCTCACGCAGTTCTTACCACGCACTATAATCTTGAAAAAGCCACCTGGAGCACAGCTGGGCTTCAATATCCGAGGTGGAAAGGCTTCTCAGCTTGGTATCTTTATTTCAAAGGTAAGGTTTGTTTTTTGCGCTTTCTTCACACTATTTTATCCATCTACATGTCTTTGAGCAATGTGAAGTGATCATTTGTACTTTACATTGAAACTATGTAGTGTCCATTTTTATCTGCATTTAACCCTTTAACTAAGTGAAGCAGCAGGCAGCCAGGAACACAGTGCCTGGCAGCATTGTATGGGGATTTTGCTCAAAGGGGAGCTCGGTGGTGCCACTAGCAATCCTGAGATTTGAACCCAGGCCACCAGCTTCCCCAAATGGTTCCTATAATTAAAAGCACATTAGCTGAGGAGGATTCAGTCTTGTGTATGGAAATGATCGAGCACAATTTATAAGAGGATTTTCATCTTTTCATGCTTTCTTAGGTGGTGCCAGATTCTGATGCTCACAGAGCAGGACTTCAGGAAGGAGATCAGGTGTTGTCAGTTAATGAAGTGGACTTTCAAGACATAGAGCACTCTAGGGTAAGTGATCAGTAAAAAGGAAATACTCTTGAGCAGCCATAACGTTAAAACTACCCACCTATTATTATGTACATCCCCGTCATGCCATCAAAACAGCTTTGACCCATAGACTCAACAAGACCCATGAAGGTGTGCTGTATCTGACACCAAGATGTTAGCAGCAGATCCTTTCTGTGCCCATGGAATGGACTGGCTTATCCCACAGATACTACATTGGACTGAGATCTTGGCACTTTGGGCTGTGTGGCAAGATGCATTATCCTGCTGAAAGAGGAAGTCATCATTAGGGAACACCATTGCCATTAAGGGATGTACTTTGTCTACAACAGTGTTTAGGTAGGTGGTACAAGATGCAGTCATGTTCACATGAATGGCAGGACCCAAGATGTCCCCGCAGAACATTGCCCAGAACAACATATTATCTCCGGTGCCTTGCCTCCTTCGCACAGTGCATCCTGCTACCCTCTTTTGATAGGCACCAACAACATATTGGGAATGCCTAAGAAGACCTGCCATTTTGAAGATGTAGAGCAAAACCCAGTCATCATGATTTGGTCTTTGTTTCAGTCACTCATTTTTTTTTGCTGCTTTTTTTTTTTTAACAAGATCAGTGTTTCTTACTTTTTAGTGGCTGTACTGTTGAGGCTAATAGGTGTACATACCTAATGAGTTTTCTAATTTCCACCTTATTCTTTAGGCTGTGGAGATTCTGAAGACAGCCAGAGAGATTCTGATGAGAGTTCGCTACTTCCCGTACAGTGAGTTCAGTTTTTATTTCCTTAAGGAGCTGTCTGGTGGTCTTCAGATGAGGCTAGTGTTGAATTTGTGGAAGAAAATTCTTGTTGCATTATTTCAAGGATATGTACACTGTTTTATTTCCCTTATTAGATTACCAGAGACAGAAGGAGAGGACAGTACACTAGTTGACAAAGACTTGCTGAAGAGTGAATGAGTGAGTTACTAAAGCGTTCATGCCAAACTACTGTAGATCATCTTCATCCCAATTGCATTCTTTGACAAAGAGGTATGATAATTATAAGAGCCTTTAATTCAGGGTTCCGTGGATCCTGTACTATGTGCATTTCTGTGCTTCAAACTAGAGCCCGACCGATAATGGATTTTGAAGGCCGATACTGATACAAATATTTGTTGGTTTTAAAATCCGATATTCCGATATATCGGCCTATATATATATATATTATTTAAATTTCAGAAAAGCACAACATAACATTAACAGATTTCCCTAACATTAGTTATTGAACACACTTCACCGATGATCTCACTCGCGGAAAACTGGTTCTCTCTGCCCGACTCTGCCTGGATCAGCAGTGTTGCCAACAAGGACGGTGTACAGTGCCCTCTGGTGGACAAACTATACAATGCCAACACTCATGACAGTTTAAGGGTGTTTTGTCCGTTTTTATTTTATTTTTGAAATATTCATTTATCGGCCATTATAAATGCCGATACCGATATTTTGGAAAATGCCTAATATCGGCCGGGCTCTACTTCATACCATCCATCACATCTAACTCTATCCAGTAAATTCAACAAGAGCAGCCTACCCCTTCTTAAAACTGCTTCTCTTTGTGTTAGGGATGAGCAGAATACTTGGGGAAGTATTGTTATGTCTAATCCTAATTTATTTCTGAGAATCAGTTCTCACTTGAAAATATCTACATTTTATTGACCTCAGTGTGTCTTGCATGCTGATAATGGGGAACATTGAATACTAATAAATGTAGAACAGTCTGAGAAGTGTAGTCATTTAAGTTATGTTATATAAAAAAATAGGCATGTTTATATAATGCAATGACTTTCAAACATTTTATGTCCATACTGGTTTTCACTGGTCTCTGTATTGGTATTTTTACATTGGTCTTGGTACGACAAATCATTTTTAGGCTCATTGGACCATCACTGCCTTGTATTACCTTCTGTTATGTGCTCTGTGCTAAAGCTTTTTAGAAAATGCATTTAGTAATATTTTTTTAAAGAAAAATATTTCTGTATGAAAGGTAAACATTACCAACTATCCCATAACTACTGGGAAAGCACTGATTTACAATGTAGTCTCGATCACACAATGATATGATTAGGTTCAGTCTACTGGCCACAAACAAATATATCGCCGCTGTCGGGCGGAAACCTCGTAACTCCTCTTTTGGTCTTTGTTGTTTTTTTTTCATAAATCGATACTATTGGTCAGTCTCCACGTGGGTTTGTAAAATTTTGAAATTATTAACCAATGAAAAGTGTTGAAAATAGCTTGGGATGTTTGATGACACAGTATTCATTTATTTAGAATATAAATCGTTTTTTCAGTTTCCTGAAAAATAGCCGTTTTGGACATACAAGGTTTCCGCCCGACAGCGACGATATTCATAATCTGTACACTTTGATGCATAAACAATGTATGAGATACTGCTGCATCCCAAATGTGTAATATGTTAATGCAGCGATGAATGATGTGGGTGGATTTCACATGATCACAAATGGATTATGGCATAATGAGCATTTTCCTCTGGGATAAGTGAACTTTATGATGATTTCTGTTGTTTATTAGGTGGTGATGAGATAAGGAAGTTGACACTAACAAATAGTGGCAGATAACTTCTTAAAATATCCAAAATAAATCTGAAGTTACAGTGGTCAGCCTGTCTACCTGCTGCAAGAATATGGATCATTAGTTTGGTAGCAGAAATGTTATGACCACAGATGAGACCGTGCCATTTCTAATGAACAGTCTGGTGGGAAAGAGGTTTGGAGGAAGAAAAAAAAAAAAAACACGGAAGAGTGATTGCACTTGCCAAGAATGTTCAGGCATATTATGTACATGATGTTTTCAAATGGAGTTTTTTTGCCTAAAAAAAAAGTACTTACACAGTTGTCTTATGGCTTCTTTGTAATTCTGCTTTTGCAGTCTGACCTGCTAAGTTATAGTTATAATTTAAACCACTAACTTTGAGATGTATTTGTTCAGTTGAGGACCTCAAATATATAGAAGGTATTTTCTGTGATTTGTAGTTCATCCCTAATAAAGGGCAACATTCAGGAGTCCTCTAAACAAACTAGTTTTGAAGGAACTTGTTTTTTTGGAAAGTAACTTTTTTTACCATAAATTAATAATGTGAGGAATAAATACATTCACTGTATTGTCCTTTTTCTGCATTTTATTCTATTACAAAAATGCTTTATACACATCCATCCACATCCAGAGTCTTATTGCCATTTGAGAGAAAGGGAAGACAGTTGCTTTGAACTTTTGTCTCAAACGTTTTCTCAGAAGGGCCCTCAGTGTTTATCAGCACTGATATCGTGTCTCTCTTTGGCGCTTTAATATTGAAAGAATAAACCAGTGTGCTCAGCTGCGGTTCTTTCAAAAGCAGGATTTCTCAACAAAATGACAGGATTGTTTTCTAGCTCTCCCCCCACCGGACAGGCCTGACCTTCGGCTTTAGTAATCTGGTGACCTGAGAAATGCTGCTACTTATGAAGCACACAAGGAAACGCCATACTCTGCACATTATGTTTCCCCTACTTAAACACCTGAGTCTACTCCTCAGCAAATTACAGAACCTTCCATGAGCTGAGTCAGCAAAAAAAAAAAAAAAGCAAAATAACGTGCATCTCATGCCGGGTTTGGAAACCATTGGCCCATACATACGGGCTAAGAGGAATGAATAAATAAATGAGGTAATAAGTCCTGTTCCGATTATACATGCAATCATACAGCAATTAAACACCTTGCTTCTCTGAATCACTATCTTAAATCAGTTCAAACATACACACCAGTATAAATACACCATATTCTAAAGGTGTGCAAACATGTATGTAGCACAAGGATGACTGAGCTCCTTGGAGTTCGAGTAACCTTCCCATTTGTCTTGAGACCTTTAAATATACCAGCCTTTTCTTTTTAGGCTCCAGTAAACAAAATATAGACTTCAAAAACTCCACAAGATCATTTGCCTTCATTCCAAAGGTGTTAAATTAAGCAAATAAGACACAGGCAATATTACTTTGGCTTCTGATTTGAAAACACAGGTCTATCAACCACAACAGCGTTTAAATTAAAAAGGATCAAGGAAGAAATATTTACAAACTGCTTGCTTCAGAGGAGATTTCCACTGATTCTAAACCTATATAAATTTTTCTAGATAAATTTGTTGAAAACAAGTCACTTCACTTGTGGTCACATGCCACAGAGGACAGTGATAAAACACTTCTCTTCCTGCATAAAGCATCAGTTATACATTAACAGCACTAACAAAAAACTAAACGGTCAGCATGGGAGTCTAAAAAGGCGAGTGTCCATTTCTTCACTCTTTAAGCTTCAGCTACTGTCCTCATTTTCCTGCGCGTCCCAGGTTGAGCTCTCGTCCACGCGTTCCAGCGAGTCGCCGCGCTGGATGGTGAATTCTGTGGGATCCATCATGGGAAGCTCACTCTGTATGGGGTACAGCCAGGGCTTGTGTTCTGGAGAGTGGAGTGCCTTCCACGCAGGGTAATTTTGACCTGCCTTGTATACACTTTTCATAACCTGTAGAGTGACGGAGAAAGGGTGTGGCTCAGGTGGAGATAGCATGAGTATCGACGGATATGACAAAGACAATGTGCCCTGGTTGTTCCTGCGTTACAGTAGGCCTATGTCACTGGAATCTTGCTTTTCAGGCCTTGATTCTGAATTAGAGCTGCATTTTTCTAGTTGTTTGGCATCTGTGTACATGGTTTCTGCGACAGCAGTATCAGTATCAATGCTCACCACTGGCAAGACAACTAAGGGTAACTTCTGTTCATCTGATAGAATGACTGTGATACACTGAAATTAAATTACCTTGAATCTTCATCAACCATGAGCACAGTTCTAACAGAACAGGGCTTTGTCTGTCTATTATAAAATAGACCCCGCCCTCAAAAAATTAACAAAAGAACCAAAACTAATAAAATGAACTATGATTTTAGGACTGGTATCAAGTGCCTTAGATACACCTTGGCTTACATAGTTTTAAATGACAGTAATACAGCTGGTCTTATGAAACCAGATAAGCAAGTTCTTCTAATCTTTGTGTCTGTAGAGACATGATTCTTAGTCGTTTCTAAAACTGAGGTCAGCACAAGTCAGGCTTCTTTGAGACTCATTGTATATAAAAAACTGTTCAACTCCTTTTACAAAAATGAAGCAGTACAATTTCAGGACGGCTCATCAAGGCATGATTCAAGATACTTTAATCTTGAATCTATCTTGAATCATGCCTTGATGAGCCATCCTGAAATAGTACTGCTTCATTTTTGAGTAGCAGCCCAGTCTATTACTTTCCAAAAACTTGTTGAACTGGCACGTCACATGAGCGCACATTGGACGCAGACTAAGCACAAAGTCATACACGAATGCATGCAAGAGAATGGAAAAGTCTTACAAGACAGTAGATTTTTTAGAAACAATTGGGTGGCAAGACAAGAAATCATGCCAAAACTAGTCAGGAAAATGAAAAATTAAGACAAGTTTTAAATGCTCACCCAGGTTGTACAGCAATGGTCAGGACAGTCAAACCAGGATTTAAAATGGATTTACTTACTTTAGGAGCCAGGACCTGAGATGCCTTGTTGACCGCCCACTTAGGAAGGGAACCTAATGAACGAGAAGGCAGAAGTATGGAATATAACAAATCTTCAGGTCATGCTGATGTTGACAAAGTATGAAGCACTCAAGATGTCTTACCCTTAGGATCAGCTTGTGAGAGGTAGGTGAAAGAGCAGCTGTTCAGCCCAGTTGGTTTCACCAAGTAGCCAGTCAAAAAGGAGACTGCCCTCACCAAGTCTTTTCTTGGAGGGTATTTCTACAGGAAATAGGATCTCATCAGCCACTCATCTCAGAATTTTAAGTGAAATGAGCACACAACTTGCACTAGCACATGGCTTACCACTAGCGTTAAGTAGTGTCAACAAGTGCAAAACTACAACAATTTACTTAACTATGATGGATGGAGACTGACATACCGGATGTTTGACAGAGTAGTTCACGATGATGTATTCGTCTTCAGATGCCTGCCAAGAACGTATGGTAACCACATCTCTGTTTTTTAATGGCTTAGGACACAACCCTGTGAATCAAGAATAAGATCACTTAAGAAATGAGCAGTAGGTTCCCATTATTCCTGTATTTCAGAGTGTGGATTTAACAGAAAGAATGAACATTACAAATAGATATACAGGCTAGAAAAATATACTTATGATTTTACTTCACAACAAACAGTTTACTGTGTCTACGAAGTAATGTAATAAGCTGGGCAGAATTTAAAAGGAGACAAGATTGTCAAAGCAATTGACCCCAAATAGTATTTGTCATAGATAATGAAGCAGGGAATGAAACCAGAAAACTCACAGGAATAGTAGCCCACGTCGGCGTTGGGTGAAAGCCGAGCTATTTCACAACTCTCAAGCATAGCAGGGTCCCAGGTTTTCCGATACTTGTTGTCATGAAGAACGTCATACATCGTGGCTGCCGATACATCACTTATGGCAATTTTACACTATGTGGAAGACACAGAAAACATGAATGGTGTATTCTTGTGACAATACATCATCAGTACAAGACAAACATTCTTCCATCAGGAACGTCGCAAAAGTTATACAATTGCACTTATTTACTCCCCCCTTTTTTCTTATTGCAGTTCCTATTTCAACATGACCGAATAAATAATCTTGGTTTCAGCCATGTAGACCAGAAAAAGCCTTGTCAACACTTTCTGAAATGTGCTTGAAATGGTACGTGGGAGTTTTTCAATATAAAGTCAATTCCACAGGTCTCAAACTCACTGATTGCAGCTTTAAAAGCCTTAAAAGATATGACATTAGATTAGAGAAAATAACTTTGGATCATGGAACCGGTTACAATAACATTTAGAACGACAAAAACGTTTACCTTGATTTTATGTACTTTGGCGACGCTGCCTTTGTTCACCTGTGGCGAGTTGGAAGAGGGCACCTCGACCCACACCTCCATTCCGTTCTTGTTGTATTTGTTTTGCCAGTTCTCCGTGGAAGTGCACTGTCTCCTGAGGTCGGCAAAAACGGACTCGTCCGGAATGATCCCCGCACCCAGAGACATGGCTAAAGATTGCCCGAGAAATCCAACAGCACAGAAAAGGTCCCAGGTGCTTCTTTTTGAACAATTAAGACCGACGAAACCCCGCAAGAGCAGGACGGAGTTTTAGCGCTCAGTGTCCCACCTGCCTCATGCTGTCCCAGTGTCGAGGCAGTTCAAGTCAGACTGGATTCTTGTCTCGAATTCTGCACCTGCCAGCTAAAGACCTAATCACGACTTCCTGGAGTCATACAGGTGTGAGGAGTTAGGAGAGCACGCCCACTGGCCCGAGTGTGTCCTGCTGCCGTCACTCAATTCCAACACCAGCACGCACACTTCACCTTTTATATAGACGGTCTTAACGCACCACACCGCCCCAATACTGGGTGTGTCCGGGTGTAGTGGGCTGAAACTAACCTATCACAGTTGGCGCAGGTGTGTAAGTTAATAAAGGTCACCCCATCTTCCCTTTTATTGAGGATCGAAACCAATTGACACAGCTATGGGGGCTTGGAACCAAATTCCAAGACAAGGAGGGGTGGGAGTGACAGTGATAAACTTGGGGTTTTAGTGGACATTAGGGCCACTACTTATAATTACATCCCTGTATGTAAAGAGTCTTATCAGGTCTCAGTTAAATTTGGTATTTTATTCAATTAAATTTTTCTTAACCAAAATGAAAAGGGGCTGGTGTGAAATGGATTTTGACTACCAGTGTTAGTAGCAGCTCTGCAAAGGAGAACAAGTGCTATACTTCTTTAAACAATAAATCACACGACAAACAGTGTCCACTGAGCAAAATGACACCAGACAAAAGCACTAAGGGGAGCTTCCAACAGGCTTCAAGTCTAGTACTGGACCATATTTTCCATTCAGTGAAGAATCTTCATTCGGAACACTATTTCAGAGAGAAGGATTTCTCGAATCGTTTCAGTCTGGGAACTCTACTCTACTTTTCTGGCTGGGAAATTCCGCTTTGTGAAATATTCTCCTAATCCAGGGGTCAAGTTGTTCTCTCTCTTGGTTTCTATCTAGTGCTTAAGAAACTGTTTACCATTGAACTTAGTTTCCATACCATGAAATGAGAACACACCACTAACATGTTTGGTGAAATATCTTTTATTTCAGGTGATACACTTCAGTGTTTCTTTAACCTTCCTTTTTTACAGCAGATAATAGTACATTTTTTTCCACACAAACTTTGCTAAACACTAGTAGACAGCATATCTCAAATAGACAAACACACTTCAGAATAGCACACGGCTGAGAGTTCAGTTGGTGACGTAGTACAGCTGTTCAGGAGAGTCGTTTCTTCTTATTAAATACTTACATATCCAAATAATGTCAAATGCCAACATTGTAGAACAGGCTAGCTGATAGGTGTGTGTGTGTGTCTCGGTGGCATCGGAAAGTGTACAGTTGAAAGTGTGTGTGTGCATGTGTCAGCAGTGATACCTTTCAGCAACTATAGACCCACTCAGGCTATATTCTTACAACTACACAAAGAGCATACAGTTGAAAGGGAGAGGTCAAAGTAGTGCGACCATAGTGATGAGAAAATTACACAACCAGGTTTCTGTGATACAGTAGCCAAGCAGAAAGGCAAACTTGTCGTCCCCCCCACCCCCGTGTTAACTGTCATTCAGGCCAAGCATACAACATATTTTATGCTCCTAGCAGAGATAAATAATTTAACACATAAAACAGTCTTAAAACAAGCAATAGCAACACAGGTTCTCCTCAAGACATGTCTCTACACTAAGCAACTGCTGCCAGTAAGAAAAGAAAATACTCCAAAGAATCTGCCTAACGAAACCTGTGTGAAACAGCAGGCCCCTGTAAACCATAGCGCTGTGGCTTCATTTTGTGTACTGCGACTGAACAAAACAAGCAAGGCATTTTGTGTGTTAAAAGCTATCCTTAGACAGCATGCTGTTCCTGCAATGGCGCACCAAACACAAGGCGAAACAATGGGACAAGGAGCAGTGATAACCAGATGTAGTCGTTAAAATTCAATACTTCCTCTAGTGGGAATTGCCAATGCTGCATCCTTACCTTACATCAAAGAACCATGTCTTATTCTTGGTATTTTATGCTGTATTAGTACATTTTAAAATTAAGGTTAGGTCTCCGTTACAATTTATGGGTAGGTTACATAATAGAGGCTGTATGTTTTATTGAAACTAAAAATCTGGAATAATAATAATTATTGAAGAAGAATATACACAACTTTGTCTCCCCCTGCGTAGTACATTCACATTCCATGCAATTCCCCAAAAGAAAGGTGTACAAAAGCAAGTCCAACTCAAATGCCTACTAATATTAAATCTTCTTTGGCCATAAACCTTGATCCTGAAACAAACAAAAAAGAAACTCACATTGTACTGGCCCCAACCCCAAATCTGACAACATCCAATTATGGTAACGTATGAAGTTCCACACGCTGAAATTATGTTTAACCTCACACTAGTCTAGAGCTAGAGTGTTCCTTCACTCCGTGTCTGGGTTAGAACTGGCTCGTCTATTTTCTTCTGAAACAGTGTGACCAGAAGAAAGAGAAACATTTGCCAATTACACACACACACACATATGTAACTTACAGCTCCTGAATAAACAGTTCTATCTGGATTTCCCTCGCCATTCTCTTCACTGAAATTAAATAGCAAGGCATCCAGACATGTGACCTTGGTCCAACATAAGCCATTCCGAGAACCCCCCCCACCCCAAAGGAATCATGACGAGTGTGATGGAACTGATGCTCAAAAAAGTGCAAGAACTCAAGAACGATTGAGCCATGTCAGTCTGCAATCCTATATAATGCCATGCAGTCAGAATAGATGAGAATCCGATGTGTATTTAACCTATGCTGTGATTTCTTTACTTTTTTCCCTTTAACATATATATTTTTGATAATCTGTTTTAATACAGAGTAATAGCACATCCACACGGTTACTCCGAAAAGTCACTGAGTCAAGGAGGAAATAAAAGGTTCTCCAACTAATGGCACAGGGCCACTGATTGGAGAGAGTGGCCACTGAGAGACAAGCTGTTGGTGGGGAGGAGGCAGGGCTGGTGGGGGGTCTGGGGGTGGTTACTAGCAGGAGCAGCTGCTCTCAGTCACAGGAAGTTCTGGAGGCTTCTCCAGTTTGATATCAATCACTGAGAGAATTAGGTTAAGGACAGCAAGCTCATATACAACAGATATTCATAAAGAAATATTAATTTCAAAAGGGTTCAATACATAGTAAAAATCCAAAGCAGAGTGTTTAAATAAGGCCAAAATATATAACCATCCTTGATTCTACAAATAAAAGGGTTTTTATTCGGAATGAAAAAGACAAACTTGACTCTTATGTACTGTAATCAGATCTGCAAAGATTAACACCAAGGGTACGAGATGTGAACACAGATAATCATGTTTTTAGTGCTATGTGCCAAACACAAAACTTCACTGATCTTGCCTCTTAAAGGATACTGTCCTCTTTGCTTTTCTCTGGTGTGCTATCCATTCCAGGCAAGGCTGCTGCAACACGTCGGAACAGCTGTACAAAAAGTGAAATCAACTTTTGCTGAAGATGCCACATATGAACTTAAAAGCACTTTCTGAACTCAATCAAGACATTACTCCGAGTACTCTATAGTTCAAAAGGGTGTGTGCATGAAGTTGTATGAGTACTAATTACTTAAAATGGTTAAAGCAACTGTATGATCTAGATATTGTGACAAAGGGAATTATAGGAAACACAAGCCAAGTTATTTTACTGGGTAAAAATTGCAGTATTTCGTGAACATGCAGAGGATTCCGATGGCAGAGGTCACAAAAAGGACTATGCACGAGTCACTAAAAGCACAGGCAAAAACACAATACAGTGGGCCAAAGAGCAAAGGACCTCATGAAGTGTAGAGAAGTGTCTAACAACACTCAAGAATGGGCGAGGCCGAAAGAGAGAGAAAGGAAGACAAAAGGCAGTGCGAGAATGAGACAGAGTGAGACGACAGCAGCAGAGAGGGTTGGCTGATGGGGTCAGGTGGGGCTGGGTTGTCTTTGTTTCATTACACTCTCTACCTGTTTGACATTGTAGCCAGTTTTTGCACTGGTTTCAATGAACATGACATTCAGTTCCTTAGCCCTCTGCTCGCCCTCCTCCGTGGTGATCTGTCTGCTCGTGTCCGAGCAAGAGGGGTGGCATACAGGTAAAAAAAAAAAAAAAAGGGAGGGTTGGGTTGGGGGGTAAGAACAAGAACAGAAAAGGGAGAACAGGAGAGAGAAAGAAAAAGAGGGGAAAAAAGAAGAGACTTAACTTCAAATTAGTAAGGAGGAAAAGAAAAGATTAGTTTTTTAAATAATATCCTTTCAAAAGCTTCAGAAGAAGAAACAGCTGTCCTGCCGAAAAATAACTGAACAACAATTTGATAAGAGTCGGTGACAGAAGACCAACAGATTTCAACAAAAGCCACAACTAATATTTAAGAATAATGTTCATCAACCTTTCCTGGAGGCTCCCCCTGGCCTGCAGTTTTCATCACACTCCCCACACGTATACAATTACATCAGTTCAGGAAAAGGTTGTTAATTGGTTGATTTGTTCCAGCAGGGGGGATAGGAACACTAAACTAACTGAAGAGCAGAGGGGCCACCAGGACCAAGGCTGAAAAACACCATCTTGGAAGAAGGCTGTAATGGAAATGTTCACTTCTGTAGTTGTTTCTAAACACCTGTGATTTAAGACCCACCTGCTTGACGTTATAACCAGCCTTGGCACTGGTCTCTATGTACATCACATTGAGCTCTCGAGCTTTTTTCTCTGCAGCTTCTACTGAAACTTGCCTGCCACAGTCCGACAGAAAGGTGGGGTGTGGAAATGGTTCAAATCATAATGGAGGTGGGAAGACAAAGATGACAGAAGGGATTCAAAATAAAGCAAATCAAAAAGTGGCTCATCATGGAAATTCTAAAAGCAATCATTTTTTAAAAAGTTAACAAAACTCCAACTTAGGTGATGAAAAAGTGACTTAACCAAACTCAAAGAGAAAAGGAGTAACTAAAATGAAATGAGACAATAGTACGTATAGTAAATGGCTGGGGAAAAAAATGGAGCTGGAGCCATGCTGGGAGAGGATTTTCACACTACTGAACCACTACAGTACTATACTGCATTTTAAATCAGTATCACTGTTCAGAATGATCAGTTTTTTTCATTATGAATTTTTTCTCATTACTATACCTTTTATCAGCCAAGTCTGTTTTGTTGCCAACTAGCATGATGATGACATCGCTTCCTCTCTCTGTTCTGACATCATCTATCCATTTTGAAGTTTGCTGGAAGGAGTTGAGATCTAAAGATGAGAAAAGACACACTTAAACATAGATCTACATCTGATTTTGTGCTTTGATTAGTCTGCAAAAAAAATCACTCACTGCAGAACAAAAGCAAGCCATTAGAGGAAACGTATACACTGTTAGTATAAAAGTTAAGGGAAGTTCAGAGTAAAAAGTTAAGGGAAGTTTAGTACAAGCCTGAAGGGCACTAGCAGCCTAAAAAACATACACAGTAATGTATGTATCGTAAAAATGTACCTAAAATATTTCGTTTTGGTCTTGTTCATAACATTATTAAATCACTTGTTTAGAGAAGATGTCAGCAGCTGGTTGGAAGAAACCAGCTCAGTCCACAAGGCTGCAGTGTCAGGGTGACCAGCCATGAAGCATCTGTGGCTATTGGACCGTGCTACTTGTCACCTTGGGACACAAATCTTTTCTGACCCAACAAGAGTGGCTCTGACTCACTGGTAATGTCATAGACCACCACAGCGATAGTGGAGTCACGGATGTAGCTGGGGATCAGGCTACGGAAGCGCTCCTGCCCAGCAGTGTCCCACAGCTGCAGCCGAACCTGAAGAGCCAGTTGATGGCATGCATAAGACAATAGACAAGGAGAACGAAAGAGAAGGAAGACAGAAGAAAGTTAAGATATAAAAGAACAGATTAGAAGGCAAGGGAGCAACGTTAAGAGAAAAACAATTATCTAGAACTCAGAGAAATTCACCTTAAGATGTATTACATTGCCCAACTGAGGAAACTACACAGCACAATTCACCTTTTGAGAGGTTTTAAGATGATAGGAGAAGGAGTCATTCCATGCAGACAAAGCCGTTAGGATGAGTGATGCATTCTTTCATTCCCGCTTCTTGCAAGACGCTTTAAGAATGGTACTCTCTGTGCTGAAATCATGCTGGAAATTCATCTATGAGCCGCAACACCTTTTGTGTGTTCAAGCCTTTGCAATGTAAGGTGAAGGATATTTATCCTTTCCTTAAAGGCAGTGGCTATTAGAGCTAGCCGACCTAATCTATATCAGTATACTGCGTTGACCAGCTGTGATGTAGATAATTATTGTTACAATGGTCAGAAACAATGGCTTAGCTACTTTGTTTCTATTTTATGTTATTCTCGCATGGTATTCCGGGCCTGACAGTTAATGACCATGTATGTACGCTATTGGATGTATAAACAGGTTTTGATTTTTTTAATTCTGAAAATGTTTTCTGTCTGATTACCAATCACAGTACTGTGTAAATGTCCATTTAATGTCATTTAACTATTAATTCTAGTTACAAGATATATTCTAGTAAAAAAAAAAAAACATTTTGAAAATATAATGGCACTCAGCCTTACTGGCCTTTGTCATTTGGATTCACTAGTACCTAATTTACTTTAATGGCTCCAAAAAAGGGATGCTCTGAGTCATCCAGCACACATAAGCTATGAGAGTTTCATTCATTTGAGCATCTCCCAAATGCACTCCACCACGTGCCGCGAGCACTATGATGGATCGAAGCAGGAGCACCAGCTACCTACTTGCTATATCATAGACCACCACAGCAGCCGCAGAATCACGAATGTAGCTGGGGATGAGGCTACGGAAGCGCTCCTGCCCTGCAGTGTCCCACAACTGTAGCCGAATCTATCACCATCCATATGGCACAAGCCGCAAGGGCCCCAATCGGTAAACAGCCAAGGGCAACGTATGGGTAGACAAAGACACAATCAAACCAAAATGAAAAGCTAAAGTAAATGGCACAACATAATGACTGTAAAGAGGCAAGGGTATGCACAAGTATTATGCAAAGAAACTGAAATGGTTCCCTTCTACAGTGATGCAAAACAAAAATAGCAGGCTAGTTTAATGGATGTGAAACAAATGAAGCTGTGGCATGCTGTTTACAAGAACATCATTACAACAGAATGGGCAACTTCTGGAAGTCATTCAGGATAGGTCAAAAAAATTGGATCAGTTGAGAGATACAAAAGCCAGCACAGACAACAATGGCTATGTTTAGCATCTGACACCCATAAAAGACCTTAGATACCCATGGCAAAAGCTTCTTACCGTGCGATCTTCCAAGTACATGGTTTTTGATAGAAAGTCTATGCCAATTGTCGCCTAAGGTAGTAAAGTACATAATTGTTATTCACACACAAACATTAATACTTGAGCTAACAATTTTGAGTCATGTAATTAAAGAGACTGTAAAAGCACTGAGAATGTTAGAATATCCTGGTTTAACGTTTAAAATAATGGATGTCCAGGTGGATTTTCACAATGAAGAATTTCTGTTAGCCAGTGTATCTGATAGGAGGAAAGTTATTGGACAGTCCTCATTTTTGACTCATTATTATCTAATTAATTATCCAGTTAACCAAGAAATCTGACTTTGTGTAATCCAGACCCTGAGCATCTCAGTGCCCTGAAGACAACTTGAGGATCAATCAGGTATACCTGGTAAGTGTTATCAAAGCTGTCATACATGAATCTGGTGATGAGAGAAGTCTTTCCAACTGCAAAAAAGAAGTAGTGTTTTAGTTATAACTGTACTGGCCCCACAAACCACACAATACAGAGGCGACCATTTAATCTTGAATCGGGGTTATGTTATATGAAGTGGCTGAGTTGGCAACATGGGTGGTGTCATATTCCTACTACTGATTATAGCTAAGGACTCTCTTTAAAACTAGGCATATTATGCTGTAGACAGACAGCTACTGATCCAAAGCTTCAGATTTCTTCGAAACAAACAGGAGGATGCTATGAGAGTCGTGTGGGAGAGTGTGACACATCTCTGACATAACTAGACAGCTAACGCTAGCCAGGGTGCTATTAAGCTGACGTTGCTAAGAAATGCTAGCAATTTAGCACCTGTAGCCAGCTAGACATTAGCTAGTTAGGTGCCATTTAGCAACTGTATCAGATTCATAAGACATAAAACTAGTCACAGAGATTTCGAACCTTACGTAGTCCCTATTATTTGTGCACACAGGTTTCCTTTATGTTAGTCAACCAGTAACAGCCACGTTAAACGGTAGCTAGCCTTAGCACTCACTTTCAGCTAGCTTAGCTGCATTTGTGTCGTTAATACTGGAGACTACTTAAAAAATAAACAATCATTGACTATTGTAAGTTAAAAGCCAGCTTTCTGCGCCGAGTAGCACGACTAATAAGCGAGAAGGGAAAATGACTGTTTGTTTGGACGGGTGGGCGATAGCTTCCATGCTAGCTACAACAAGGGGTGCAGGAATATACAATGGAGAGCAGCTTTTGATGATGACTGAGAACATTTATTTTATGTATTACTGGGAGACTTTCTATAAATGAGTTTCCCTTTCTGTTCTAGCCTCGGTGCCAGACCCGGGGTTTGTAGATAAGCCAGGTATGGTTGTGAATTAGACAGGAGCATCCCTCTACTCTGGCCTGTCTCTTGCTATTTGCTCGTTTATTATGACTTTGATCGCTTACCGCTCTGTTCGCCCAGGAACACAAGCTTGAATTTCCTCAGAGGATTGCCAAACTCCCCGCCGCCGGTCGTACTGGACATGTTTTACCAAGAGAAACAGACGGACAGCCGCGTTCAGTTAATTGCCAGTGTGAGGACGAAGGACACTGTAGTGTAGTGACCAGCAGAGACGAGCTGCACAAATGATCTCCAGTGTTTTAGCGCCTCCTAGTGACTGAGGAGGAAACAGCAAGCGTCTTCAGACCGAGGACCACATTGGGAGCAGGAGGGTCTTCTCTCATTTAAGAGCTACACGTGACTGCTTAGGTTTTGAAGAAAGGAGCGCGTTCATTTGTCTATTTTCATTTTGAGTGATGAAAACCACACGTCCAGCTGCACTTTCAATTCACTGGGGAAGCCTTCACAAAAACATACACTTCATGAACAAATGTATTGGGGCACACATGTTTTCCAGGGTTTGGGCTTACTCCCAGTGAAGGACAACCTTAATGGTTCAGCAAGCCACGACGTTTCAGACCACCTCATTCTGTCTCCCGACTGTCCCCAGTGCACAAAGCAAACTCCATAAATACATGGTTAGAAGTGTTTAGTGTGGAAGAACTTGACTGTCCCGCACAGAGCCCCGATACCGACCCCAATTAGCACCTCTGTGATGATTTGGAACAGAGGTTGTGAGCCAAGACTAATTCAGCATCAGTGCCTGATGTTCTACGTAATAATTGTGCTCTATGGAATGAATGAGCACAAATAACCAGAGAAACGCCAAAATCTTCTGGAGAGCCTTCCAAAAAGAGTGGAATCTGTTATAACTGCAAAGAGGGAACCAATTCTGTATTAAAGTTTATGTATTTGATTGCAATGGTCAGGCATCTCAATACTTTTGTCTATATATTGTATTTAATATTTCATCATTCTGTATTGTTTGTATAAGCAACTTCAATTGTTATATTTAATACAATGTTAAAGTCAATGTTAAAGACAAAAGAACATCCCAAGTGTGACTGTCAGGACTGTCCAGTGTAGTCTCCACATGTCTCTACAACTCAATATTCATTCATGGCTCAGGAATTCAGTAGGCCTGTATACTAAAATGATAAGAAAAAAACATCACTGTCGAACCAATTGTTTTACTGTAGTTTTATTGAAAATGTACACCAATGAAATCTTACATGAAATATTTCACAAATATTTTGTGTTATGACGGGGGGGAGCTGACATGAAAGGCAGGTAAAGATGATACTAGAAAAATGGAGCCTACAGTCTTAATGTTTTACACAGCAAAAACTGTCACGTCCCACCAATATTATTTTTCATTAAGACACATCTCTACTTCAATACACAAAATAGATCCTTATAAATTATATATATATGGATGAATATCTGTATCTGCCGTTTGACGCATTCAGAACAAAACTGCCAAAACTATAATCTACCAAAATGTACTATTTGGCAACATTTTTAAAAACTTGTCAAGCAGATAGAACTGCACACGTACCTGGAATAAATACACAACAGAAAAACAAGCCAATATAGAAGGCATTTCGATTTTCAAATTTGAGAAAGGAAAAAATATATAGAAAAACAACATGTGGAAAAAAGCATGCAAAGGGCAGATTAGGCTGTCAAAATGTGAATTTAAAATGGAAGAGGCTGAGAGTGATCTACATGGTATTTTGAAGTGCTTCTTTAGTTAAAGGACACAGTATCAGTATGCTTAGGACTCCTCAGTCTTATAACGGGCCAGCTTTATTACAAACAACTTTTATAACCTAGATTATCAACCCAGTAATCTGAAGATAAATAGACATTGTGTGTTATTTGGCAACATTTTGAACTATCAACCAAACAAAAGGTTTCTTTGGGTTGTCTTTGTAACTCACAGCCAGTCAAAGTTGTAGAAAATAGAACTTGCCTGTCCTCTACTTTTTAATACCTACAATTGCAAGTTTAATCACATAGGGCTGGTTTCCCCAGACAGAGGTTACACCTAGTTCTGGACTAAACATCATTCTGAAAGAAGAATCTGCCATGAAAGGAAAATGAAGTAGAGGAAAAGGCCTGTCTAGGAAACCGACACAGTGTGTAGTAAACATTTATTTGTATTTGCACAGTTGTGTTCTTCCCTGTCACCGTTTTTCCAGATCAATCACTTCAAAACATTCTTGTGTGAATACAAATGACTCAGGCCGAAATGAACGTTAAATATTTAAGGTAATTTTTATATTATATCCAGTATAAAAGCAGATGTCTTCACAGCAAAGAATTATGTCTTTTAGTTCTCCTTCATGCATTTTTCTCCCAGAACTTTGGTTCTGGTGTCTTTCACAAAATCTGCAAAACATATTAGTGTGGGACTTGCTTTGCATGCTGTAATCAGGAAAGAGAGTTAATGCTTATTGCGAAAAACACCATGTGAAGCCCACATAAGGCCCTGTTTGACTGAGCCGACAGCATGGATGTTCTGAAATGTTCAAATTGATCATTAAAAAAAAAAAAAAAAAGGCTGGCAGAATGAGAGACAGAAAGAGGAAAATAGGTGCTTTAGTTCTTGTGGAAGCTGCAATCCTCTCTTCATACAGGTGGCCAAGACAGATTTAAAAGAAGCTAGAGAAAGAGAGAAGGGGACACAAACACAGGTTAGAGAAAGTGGGAGGCAGCCAAAGAGAGAGAGAGCAAAAAGCTACCAATGGGAAGGCAAGGCGCACACACAATCAGAAATCCTGATTATAACTGACAGCCAAAAGCATCATCATATAAAGGTGCATACATACACACTTGTTCCTATGTGTTCCTTGTTTACTATGTCCACAAACAAGAATTTAAGTGTAATCACACTTCGAAATGCCGGGCACTTCACATGCGAGTGCTGTAGACCTGTTAAAGTATAGTCATGTATCATGGATGACAGTGTGGGCCCTTGAGATTAGTCAGCATCGAACAACAAAGAAGCCCTTCGACTAAAACAACTGATTTCTTGAATGCCTATAATCTTCGAGTCAAAAAATCTTACCGTGTAATAAGCTTGAAGTTACCGTGGCCAGTGTTTCTCAAGACTGGTACTGGAGACATCCTGCCCTGCACATTTGAGAGTTTTCACCGCTTCCAGCACACTTGATCCAACAATTAAGATTATTGATAACCCCTCACTGAGCTAAAAAAAACACTAACATGTGCAGGGCAGGATGCCTCAAGGACCAGGCTTGAGAAAACACAGCTTTAGACAAGTATCAATTAGGAACACGCTAATCACTGTTAGTAGAAGTCATTGCATAAACCAAAAGGACACGGGCCTCTACTGGAAACAAGAATGCCGATCTATTGGCAACCCCTCGGGGGCTGGGATCCACACTGTCTCCCCATGGCCTTGGGGTACCGCTTAACCAAAAAGTCATGGTCTTGTCCCTTAGCAAAGCTGTGGGGAGGGTGAAGGCACTACTCAGTGCAGAGCCAGGGATTACTGCAAAGAAAAGTAAATACACACACAGCAATGAGCAGCGAGGCTATTAGCGATCCACAGCACTAGACCCACCAGAGAACACAGGCTGGCCCATATTAAAGAATGGTACTTCAGCTCTGGTCACACCCATCATACCTAAAATTCAAAAGGCCAAACATACAAACACACCTACTGAGTGCTGCTGGTCAATATAAAAAGTGCTGTGCTGTCCTCAAGAGCCACACACTGATCTCTTTTCAATGGTAAAGTGCTCAAAAGACAAATCATATACTTATGAATTAAAAACGGGAAACAAACGGATAAAAGATCTCATTATCTTTTATCAAGTTTTCATATAACGATTATGCAGATATTTTTACAGCATATTTAGGCTATAAAATGTATCCCATTGAGGTCTCAATACAGTAATACGTTCTGTAATACATGTTTAGTTCCCATAGGGCTCTATTAAGTAGAGCTTAGTATGATGCTTCACAAATAGACTGTAGGATTAGATCAGCGTTTTACCTAAATCCCAATGAGTCACAGCAGTGGCTTAGCTGTATTAGTTTTAGTGAAAGAAAATCGCCACTAAAACACTTTCAAAACATAATTCTGAATTTAACTTTACACCAGATGTTAAAAGCAAGTGTATAGAGTATATTAGAAAACATAAAGCAATTTAGCAAAAAAACGGCTGTATAGGAGTCATAAACAATGATTTTGCCCACAATTTAAATATTTGGTGAAAACTGCCCTTTATTATTTGTTTAAGAAAACTCTTTTGTACACTGAAACAAGTGCAAAATTGGTCCCCTGGCAATGTGATAAAAAGGCTAAAATGTTGCAAGTACAAAATGTGCTTTTTGCACACGTTCATCATAAAATAACTGAAAAACAGAAGCAGATGAAATAAGGAGGTGCTAACATTGTTAAAAGTGGTACAGCAAAAGCTTTGCTCTATTACATCTAATACAAGCTAGCTCATGGCATGTATATAAAAACACATTGAGGTATGGGTGTAGAATGGACAAAGAACATTCATGTAACATGCATCAGGATAAAATGAAACCAAACACCACATGGCAAACTCAGTGCTACCCAGATGCTGAATATGTGCAGAAATGTGGCGTTAAACATATTGAAAGAAATCATTTCAACATAAGACTAATAAAAAGGCTAATTCGCTTCATATCAGAATATAAACTGATCAAATGTGGAGTGATGCACACCTTCAGTATTAGTAGCATGGGATGGTCTCACTGATTGGAATGAAGGCATTACAGATGGTGATTTGAAAGAAACTCTGGGAATGCCAAACCATGCCCAACTGATGCCAGTCTCATTTTAGCCTTCTACTCCTGCTACCACAATAGTCCCACTTGTCAATGTTAATAGCAAATGCTAGTCATGCAGAACAGATCATCATCATGGGAGCACAAAATAGGCCATTAAAAAGTAGAGGAACAGTAGCTCTTGAAACAAACAAACAAATTTCGCAAACAATGCATTTGAGTCAAAGATTCCATTCACATTAAAGGTCCCTCTTCAGCGTGGTTATGTGTGAGACGTGGGAGGGGAGGGGAAAGAGGGGAAGGGAGCGGAGTGGCATGGCTCACTGAGAGGGAAGAACTCATTCACAGCTGGCTGGGGGAGCACTTTCTACAGGAATCCTGAACTGGAAACGAGAGAAAAGGAGGATTATTTTTTTCCCCTCTTTTGGTTACATTTACACTACTGTGTTTATTCAGACAAAAATGAGATGTTAAAGTTAGTTAACACATGTGTTAGTAGGAATAAGTGCAGTAGCAGAAGTTGTTGTTTTATTTTTTGGTTTTTTTTTAAATGAGCTGAAATTTAAACTGAACACCTTAAAATCAAACATGTCTACATGTCTGTTTGGATAATGCCTGAGCAGCTGGAAATGAAATATAAAAGTTACTCTTAATAAAAAAAACAAAAAGATTTGCTAGATTACATTTGAAAAAAAAAGCAGCGTGAACAAATATCAATCACACTCTCTATGAAGGTGTTGAGTATATATGGAATAGTCTGTTATTTAGGCCAGAGTTATTTAACTACACTGTTCAGTGTAAGACAATTATCAATAATAAACTACATTATTTATCAAGCACTGGTGAATTAACAGACACCCTTAACCATGACATTAACACTAACACGCCTCCTATCATGCTTTAATTCCTCCCTCTGCAATCCATATAAAGGGCTCCCCCAGACTCAAAAACACTTGCACAGCATCCAGGCTGTCCATTGTTTCTCAAAAAACTTGATAACTTAGGTCTGCCGCATGCATCCATTATGCAAAAAGGGGTGTTTGGCTGGGTGGAAGACTTGACCTTAAAGCCTGACCAACAAAAGCATTATTTTAGAGCCAAGTGCTGCACCAGTGTGATCCAGCTGCTGTAAGGGAGCAGAGAAAGACTCCTTTGTGTGGAGTCATGGCAGAACAGGGAGCTTCACAACAGAAGACTATTATGAATTTGGGGGCAGATGGGAAAGCACATCAAATAGGGTCAGTAATACACTACAACACTGGTCATACTTCCAGTATATTTCATTATCTTCATCACAGCATGTAAACTAAAGACTATAAATGAGGATAACAAATTGAGCGAGAGCAGTATTTACTGCAGGCCTGTAAAGTATTTTTTTAAAAATACCTTATTAAGATCCACCAATATGTATACAATCACTAAGCCACTCAACAACAAAACCACTACTTTCCCTCTGCTACCTTACAGTATAAGATGTGCCTTGATGTTTAGAAGCCTTACCAGCATAAGGTGTCTCATGCGGCATGCGGCAAGCAGATGGAATTAACTGGAAAACAACATGGATTTAACATGCAGAACATGCACAAACCACACAGATATTATACATGCCATGTCCTGCTTGGTTACTTAAGGGAGCTGTCCGTTTCTGTGTCATGCGGACAGAGACAGGGACACAGTCCTGTCCAGCTCTCAGACTGCCCTGTACAACAGTGTTTAAGTAATGTGAACGTGAAATGGACAGAGACGTGATGTGCTTCTTAGCGTAGCGAGCAGCTGACTGTGAGAACCTGTGACTAGCTTAAGGAGCAAAAAAAGTCACTGAGGCAAAAAAAGAAAAAAATGATAAACCTTCTCAGTGCAAGTGTCCTCCTTCTGTATGGTCTGGTGAGGAGGCCGAATCAGCTTGAATACACAACCATGAGTGATTACCAACATGACAGGAAAAGTAGCCTGAGTTCTACACCAGAATAAGAC
>JBBPCW010000031.1:1087369-1098744 GCA_037974425.1 Phenacogrammus interruptus | reverse complement strand
TATATAAATGCCAGTCAAGATCTTCCGCACCTAAGTATCCAGCACAGTCATGCTGGAATAGAAAAGGGTCTTCTCCAAACTGTGTCCACAAAGTTGGAAGAATAGTGTGGTCCAAAATGTCATGAGTTGGTATATAAAAATATTTTTAATTATTATTCGAGATCTCCTTTATTATTCCTCACGGGCGGGAGGCTGATTTGCGACTCCTGTTGGTTAGACGGTAAGTCGCAGCCTTGCTCTTACTCACAAGACAGTTTTTGTTGTCTACCGGGACACATCTACCTAGGTTTTCCCGACAACAGAGGGCTGGACACAAAAACCTCGCACTGCAGGTATGGTATCATGCTCTAGGTGTGGTCTGATAAGAAGCGTGTTCAGATCTCAGTAGTGTGATCGCGCTGGAGCATGCGGCTCGGGAGAGCCGAGTTCACCCAGCCCGCTCTCCCGGGCTAGGCCTCAAACTACCGCCAAAGCAGGAAGGATCCGGTGGTCTCATATTAGCGAGCTAGCCAGCCATTTGTTTTTGTTTTCACTCTTTCCCCGATTCCAGGCTTTCGTGGACCACACACGGAGTTAACATACTTACAACACAACAGTTTATCAATCTGACAGTTTCTTGATTCCCAATAAGTCTAAACGAGGTTTGCAAATCAGCAATTAACATTATTTGCACACGCTTTTGTTGCTTTCTCTGCAGATTAGCTTGCTGGCTCGTTAGCCCGCTAAATGTTTTAGCACGTTTATCAGTATTTAGGTCATCAAACCAAGCTTTCATATTCCTTAATGGCTACTTAAACCTACAAGCTAGCGTTAACACCGTGTTTCTGTTTGCAGAACTATTAGTGATAGATAGCATGTTAGGATGCATTGACTGCAAGGCGCATCACTTGTTTGCAATACACAGGCAGTGCGTCTCACTCCTATACCTGCTTCTCAGTGATGGTTCATTTAATTGTACCGAGTCAGCCGCTAGTGACATATTAGCCAACATTATTTTTGTGAAATGTCACATGAAATACTGCTATCATGCACATGCTATTGTCAGTTGAACAAGTTATGTTAAGACTTTTGTGGTAAATAGGTTGTCATCATGAGTGATCCTCTGTAATGAATACCTTTTGAGAATTGCTGAAAAGTATTCTGTATTCATCAAAGCAACTTTGCACCTCTTCACAGGGATGTCGAAATTAAAGCTGATATCTGCAACTGACACCCAGTATCCCCTGACATTGCTGGAGTCCATCAGTGAACAGCGTAACAACGGATTATTCTGTGATGTGACCATCATTGTTCAGGACCGCAAGTTCAAGGCACACAAGACAATGTTATCAGCATCCAGCACTTACTTGCGCCACCTTTTTTCTGTTGCGGGACAAGTAATTGAGCTAAATTTTATCAAGGCAGATATATTTGAAGTAATTTTGAATTACATATACACCGCAAAACTCTACAGAATTAGATCGGACAGACTTGAAGATCTCATTAACGCTGGTCAGATCTTAGGTGTCAAGTTTATTGCCAACCTTGCAGCACCACTTTCACAAGTCAAGGGTTTACCTGGCCTGTCAAAAGAAGGCGAGAACAGTGTTAGTGCAGCTGAGAAAAATGAGTCTGGAACAGAGAACATGCCTATCATCACTGAATCTTTCTCGCTGTCTGCTGAGGAATTTAAAATGGCTGGCAGCACTGCTGATAGGGATGAATCAGATGATGATGTTCTTTTTGTCTCACACATTGAAGCTCCAAAAGCTAAGAAGATGTTGCCCACACATGGTGTAGATGCAAATGCTGAAGGAGGACCAGAGGCCAAAAAACAAAAAGTTGCACATGAGGAAGGAGTGAACACAGACCAAGCTGAGAAATGCAGGCGTCCTCCCGAAGGTGTGGCAGAAGGAAGACCTCAGGATAGCCCTCAGCCCCAGCAAGGCACAATGGTTCATACAAGCCCCATGATGTCTCCTGACCTTAGCAGAAGCATTCCTGCCTCTCCGTTAATGCCCTCCGTGCACAGTGCACCCTCAACCCCAGCACGAATGAACAGTTTCACCTCTGAGCCCCATAATTCCTCTCTTCCTCTGGAAGTCAATGAAGTGCTCGGAGTCCAGAAGAAGAAGGTATTGCTGGAGCATTCCCCCGACCACCCAGGTAAAATCAAATTGTCAGATGTAAGGCCGTCGCTTAGCACTAATAATGGACCTGGAGTGGAAGTTTCTCCGAAAGTGTCTGCAAAAAAGACGATAACATTAGACAAGGCCTCGGAAATCGATTCACTTTCACCTGGTTGTAAGGTTTACGCCAATATAGGGGAGAACACATATGATATTGTCCCTGTGAAAGACGACACGGGTGAAGGAGACGCTCGAGCAGGCCCTGGAAGAAAATCTCAAACACCTGTACAAGGAGCAAGCAGTGTCTCCAGCAGTACAACACCTCGAGGCAAAAAGAAAGCTAAAATGGAACAGGAGGATCACTACGAGCTAATAATGGACGGCAAAACATTTTATGTGTGTATTGTGTGCAAGCGGCCCTATGTGTGCCTGACGAGTCTCCGGCGTCATTTTAACACTCATTCCTGGGAGAGAAAGTACCCGTGTCGTTACTGCAGCAAGGTTTTTGCCCTGGCAGAATATAGAACCAAACATGAGATTACGCACACAGGAGAAAGGAGGTATCAATGCTTGATGTGTAATGAAATGTTCCTGAACTACCAGCTGTTGTCAACTCACTGCAAACAAGCTCACAATCAAGACCCTTCGGGCAGGAAAGAAAAGGATGATACTGACAACAACTTGTATCGTCTCCTTCCTTGCAAAACTCTACAGTTCAAACCGTACTCTTTTGTCTCTGAGGAAACGGGGAGTATTCCAGTCATCAGTGAGGATGGAATTGTCCAGCACATTAACCCCGGCAAATCACACTTTTCAAACCAGACAGTCCCTGGCGGCGAAAGCAAAAGGTTGAATTGGGAAGACATCTTTGTTGAGCCGGATGGACATCCAAACCCTGCAGCTCGTCCGATACCGCCGCCTCGACCTTTAAACCAAATGAATGTTGAAAACTCAACAGAGTTTGAATTTGTCATACCAGAGACATACTGAGTAGATGTCCACAGTGCTGAGTTTGGTGCCTTTTTATGTTCAGGGTCTCTTTGAATTTCAATCTTGAATTCAGTTGCCTGAAAAAGCTGAGAAGTTCATTAAGGGAGGCCCGAGCAGAGAGAAAAGTATGAGTGAAGTTTCAAGGTGCTCTTTTATGGGGATGGGGATGGGAATGGAAACGGTGGATTCATGTATTCTTTTGAATTGTTCCACAGTGAATAATGCTTGGTAGCTCTTACTCAAAGAAAAATGGCTCTTCTATAATCTTACTTCTTACTTTCTTTAAAACAATGAAACATTAACCCAAATGAATGAACTAACATTAGCAATTACAGACTCTTGCAAAGTGGCAAAATAGAAGGGCATATGGCAGTTTGTGAGCTCCATAACGTTGTTTCATTAGCAGTGAAAGTTTTAGTACAAATGATGTAAATCATGTCAGTAATAGGTCATTTAAACTGACTTGTGGGAAAACATTGCATATTGTACTTTTTAATGATGGCTTCTGGATAGAGATGTCGAATTGCCTAGAATAAATGGATGACTAGGGTCTATATGAATACAGGCTTCCACTCCAGTTTTGTTTAAACCACACTGTAGTTAGATACAGTACTACAAGTTTCATTTCATGCATAAACTGTTTGAAACTGTTTTGTCAGTTGACATGCACCCTGTATTTGTTAGGTCTTGTAAATGTGTAGATCGAATGATTTCATTATGAGGAGACTAATGGGACGCAAGTACGGTTGTAGAAGAAAGACTTGTTATATAATTGACACAACAAACATGGATGAAGGTAAATGCTTACCATTTATTTACACGCTTAATGAGCATACAGTACATCAGGGGATGAAAAATGCTAGATGGTGTTTCAGGTAACATTACATGATATTGGCTACAAAAGACCTACTGTACACTGTGATGCTGAACCTTAAGCCATCCTCAAGAAGCTTAGCTTAAGTATGATTCCCTTGGTTTGCACAGGGGTTTAACATGAAATCTCAGCGTCCACAAGGAAGAAAGCTTGACTTTATTTCCCAGATATTGTGTTATTTAACTAGATGGTTTTTTTCTTCTTGCGGATTAGAGGTCAGTTTACATCATGGGAAGGGGAAGTTTAAGTGTGAAGAGGCAGATGGGGTTTTTTTTCCTGTGTGAAGGAGGGAATAAATCAGTAAATGTCTGTTAATGTCCTTGATTTAGTACGTTTAAAATTGTACAATTTTATTTATATGCTGGCCATATGTTTTGGGTCAGTGCCACCAAAAGAGTAAGTATGAGTTTTCAAAGCCAAATGGCCTGCCTCTACTGAACAGTAAAATGTCCAAGCCAAGTGTGTTGTAAGAGTAATGTAAAGGATCTCTGGTTTTCATTTACATGTGTTTTGTACATTTTCCTTTTTTACAAATGTATATTCCATTGTAGTATTGTCAGTAGGTTAACTGTTTTGGACCGTAGGATGTGACTTAGTATTGCCTGTCAGAAAGTGAGTGCTCTAACATTTGTTAATCATGACCATATTTTGTACTACTAAAGACCTTCATATAACAATTTCTCTTTTGTTTGGATCCATATTTATTAGGTCTTAGTGCTGTACAAAGTGAAATAAAATCAAGTACCTACTTCTTCCCACAGCTTGTAGTTGATCATGTGAACGCTATAGTTTTGTTGTTCCAGTGTCCATTTTCCATTGCAGTGCTTGCATTGAACTCTGTAGTATTCACAGTATGGCTCTGAGTAAAGTAAGTCTAATAAGACAAGTCTGGCTGCAGAAGAATGTACATAAGGTGGAGGCCTCTTTGTTGCCTCTGTTTTAATGCATTGTCCACCTAATCTGGCTACCTAGTGCAAAAGACAGGTAATAAAGCATTTTTACACACAAAGTATATTTTGAACAGACATCTATTTGTAACCCTTGCTCGCTCTGCTCTCACTTAGATGCTTGTATTGCTTTAAAGAAAACTTTTAATTACAATCTAGAGACTCATCACTATCACAGTGAACGCAAAGTAGTCTTAAGACTTGTGTAAATTAAGAGAAGGCAGTATATTGCTATAGCTTCAATGTGTAAGACTTGGTCACACAAACAGTTTATGTGAAATGCGTAACGACGGACAGTAAATTTCGTATATATTACAGTTCTGCAATTATTGTCAGAGGCTTATATTTTTAAAACAATCATGAGTTGGTCTAATGACCGCTCTTAAAAGCTGTGGCTCATTTTTATATTGAGTGTTCTGAAAGACCTTCACTTGCCATCACCTGTCTATGAGTGATGTCATCTTTCCAAACCTGGAAAAATGCAGATGTACAATGCACACATTGCTGCTAGACAGGTGTTGTTATTTTCCCCCCTCTAAACATGATCAATCTTAGCATTTTCCCTACGCAGGAATACAATATTTACATCACATGATTGTTTTTTTTTTGTTTGTTTTTTTTAAATACAGGACTTTTTTTTGCACTTGGCCAGTGAACAAAATACCCCTACCATATATTACAAGTGGAAGTAGCCTAATTTGGACTTTGCACATGTTTATAGCTGCCCAAACCAAATAGAAGTAATTACTGTAGCTTGATGTTGTTGGTTATAATGAGGGATTATAATGTGCAAATCAAAAAGAGAAACAAGATTTCTTCCCTTTCTTCTTCTTCCAAGTGCAAGGCAAAAAAAAATCAAATGAGGCAGAGTCACTGTCCAAGAGGGAAGCCCACAGAGATGCTCTATGCAGAAGATATCCATAACAGGCGCGCAGAGCTTTATGTTGTTTGGACGCAGATTTAAGGCATATCTGTGAACAGTTGATGTTTATTGTTGCAAGGGGAAGAGAGGCCACCTATTTAAGTAATACTGGATAATTGCATGTCTCACTGCACGGCTCTGCAAGGATGAATTCCACAGCCACAGCTATAGTCTCTGTCCATTCAGCAGACAACACGTTGTAGCGAGAATGTCTGCACAGTGATCCTCCACAGTAGCACTACAATTCAAGGTGTTTCACTGTCCACAAGTGCCCATTTTCCTTTGAACCCTTGGCAGTATGGTAAGTGTTCCCATGATCCTCTGTCTGGTCCCTTAAGGGCTGTATGGTGGTGGTTTGTCATCAGGTGGATAATAAGGTGGGGAGTAGCGGGGGGGGATCATACTTGGCCACATGTGACTGGCTCCAGACTGGGAGTCATCAGATAGACCAGAAGAGTCAGGGAACATGGAGCCCTGCAAAGACAACAGTTAGTCATGCACTTAAATCTTTATTGATATAAAAAAGAACAAGGACTCAAATCCAGTCCAAGGGATCCACTGCCCTACAAACCATTCCCTCCCCCAACACAACTGACCAGGCTTATTGGTGCATTGTCAAGCTGGTGAACTGGAACAGATGTGTTAGCGCAGAGGATCTCTATGACCAGAATTGAAATCCACTGTCAGAGAACACAATTCTATAATATCCAACAGATACAGAGCAAACTAATAATGCTCCTGAGGACCTGCTGCACATTTTCAAATAGCCTCAGCTCATCTCCAGCTTATGAAGGACTTCAAGATCTGATCCAAACCTGATGCATGTGCCAGGGATGTCCTCAGGCTAAGGAGCAAGTGTTGCTAATGAAGACGTTTATTCATATTCTGTAACCGTGTAATGTTTACTAGGTTCGCCCTAGTATATCCAGCCTACCTGTAGGTCGTAGGCAGTATAAGGCGGCAGGCAGGGGGCAGTGTTGTAGAAAGAGTTGGATGTGGTTGGTGCAAGAGTTTCAGGTGGTCCAGGAATGGCCAAAGGTTGTGGCTCACAAGTATCAGGGGCTGCTGATGGCATCTTTAAAAACACAGATATGAAGAATAGCACAGTTGTTTTTTTATTTTACTCTGTATTACAAACAAGAACAACAAAATACATACACATAAAAACATCACTATATAAAACAGCCAAATATTGTAGTCATACCATGTCCTTAAATCCTCCAAGTACTGCGGCTGTGATGATGCCCAGAAAGAGGGCAATAATGTTGAGGATGGTGGCTGACCACAGAAGGTGGTAGAGATGTACAACATCCTGGCAACTCCTCACTTCTGTATACTCATGGTAGCCTCCTCTGAGCTCAACACGACTGTTTCAGAGTGCAGAGAAGTTTATTGTAGCAAAATGTCTTGAAATGAGACTATGCTAGCAAGACACAGAGCTACAAAAGAAATACCTTCACAACATTTTCATGCAAAACTTAAAAAAACTAACAAAAAGACCGCCAGTGCACATCACTCTTAAGAAGAGCATGACATGAATAATACACCCAACCTCTTAATTTAACCTGGTGTATTTAAGATTCTATCATGTTTTAGACCACAAATGAATGGAGTTACAGTTTGTAATCCTATGAGATATTTTGCTGGTGGTGTCCAGGAATGAGTCCTGGTTCTCACTTCAGGAAGAAGTGCCAGGACATGCAGAAAAAAAATAAGCTTCCACTCATTCCAGAAGTACCGCATGTTTCCCAATGGAGTAAACTGTACACAGCCACACTGAGTACTTCAACCACAACAAATCATGGGTTGTCAATGCTGCCGAGGGGCTAAAAATGGAAAGACCTACTTCCAAATCATGGTCGATTTCCTAAATTTTTTCAAAACATCTTTATTCTGAAGTCCCAAAAGAGGATGTTCTCTGAAACATAAGTAAACACAAGCGTTCTTTCCAACAGAGCTTGAGGGGGGAAAAGGCACGCTCAGACAAAGCAAATAGAAACCATAACCAAGATAAAAAACAAAGATAGCAGAGTCTGGCCTGAGATCTGCCTGATAAAACAGAGGAAATCCTCAGAGGGGTGCTTTTGCAGACGTACTTGCCACAGTTATAGAGATCACAGCAGTAGCAGGTTTTACTCTTCACTTGCAGCTTACAGGATGTATGGGCAGTCTGACACTGGACCTAAAAAGAACAGACACACATCAGTTGCGTCGTCCTATTCTAAAAGCAATTTTGGTAAACTCGATCATTATGAGTTAAAAATGAACTGGCGAGGATCCTTTGAGGCAGCAGCATAAACTCACATCGTGGTCGAAGGACGATCTACCGGAGTAGTACTCACATCGACCAGCATAGAGAGGTCTGAGATCCTGTGACATCAGAATACACCCAAAAACAGGTACATGATAGAATGATAAAAGGCAAAGCGAAGCACTGAGATGTATTTTATGATACTTGAAACAGAGAAACTTACAATGTGCCTTGCAGCAAAAACGCCATCCACAATGGCGCAACAGAACGCTGCCACCACACCAAAGCTGATGAAGACAATGGAGGCCACCAGCTGCAACAAAAACAAAAGTGGTAAACACTTGGTGGAGGACACACTTGTCTGCTTCTCTTATGATTCAACATGCAGCCACAAATGCAATCATGCATTATGCATTTCATTCACAAATCCTATGTCTGACCCTTTCTGAAAAGATGACACAGCAAATGTTTCAAGCGTCATATTCAAGTCATTCTCTTTGAACAGACATAGTCTTGGGTAACAGAATCTATTTCACTTCTTTGGTGCCCCCTAGCTGGCACTGTGCCAGGTCCCCCCCTGAATGAGTGCGGCTCTCCCTCCTCTGACTCAGAGACGGAGGATTCGGTTTCACATAACCTTATTCTGTCTGCAGTCCACGCAACCCCACTGGATGACATACCACATTCTGTGACAGGGAGCATCATGGAGTCTAACAGTGCCAAAACAACAGTGTAAACAGTCCTAATAGCACTGCAAAACATGATGACGAAACCTTTGAGGGCTAACATTCTTCAGAATTATAAATCTCATACCAGTTATTACCTTCACCTCTCTTGTAAATCAAGCTAATCTAGAATCCAATTGATACCAAACACAATTATAGTCCACAACGTCCACTCAACACTTCCTAATCTCTATGATAGGGCCACTTATTCAAAAGTAATTCTTCATTTGGAGAGTTACACCTCAATTCCCACTGCTGTGCGATGTCTTCCCTGCATTCTTGCCTCGCCATCTATCCTGCTCCTCTTACACTGAGCTATTTCTGGGTGCATCACCAGAGTCCCTGGAACAAATTCTGATATTCCGATTGAACTCTGAGCCTGTTCTTCCATTATACCAAAATAAGTAAAAACATGTTCTTCCTTACCAGAAATAAAAGTTTGTGCCAGTGAAACCATTTCTCCACTGAAGAGCAATGCATAGTCATAATCTAAAAAACAACCCAAAAACTAATATGAAGAAGAGGTGTAATGTAAAACCTCTTACCATCTGCCTCTTATTCTCTATTAAATGGGCTCCAATGATTCCGAGAAAGGAGCCGAAACCAAGCTAAAAATAATACAGGATAAATACAGTTACTGGCGGAATCAATTCATTGAGAGACGTGTCAGTTTCACATGACTCTTTGGGAGAAAATCCCACTCATTCAAATTTCTTAGCATCCATTCAATTGTAGCATACAGTCAGTAGGATTTTTTTTTTTTTTTTTGGGGGGGGGTCATATCCATTTCAATGTTCAAAATGCAAGTATGTAGAAACAGAGATGACTGACATGCTAAAATTACATAATACTTTCTGAATACTATCACAATATATGTTAGGTTATAATTATGCTCTCTTTGTAACAAAACAGTTGGTCAGTGGGCTTTAAATACTAATGCTACTCAGAAAAGCATTTTTTATTTGAAATTTCTCAAAATACTGTCATATTTTGCATCAATATCTATAGAATTTTAACTACAATAATAAGACTATGGTTATAAAAATCTCTCATTGCAGAGAGAAGACAGTCCCAGATTAAACATATGTCTAAGTTTTAGCCTGAAATTACCAACACACATTCACATCCTTTCTCATAAATTATTTAGTCCTACAAGATGGAAAGCCAAGAAAACAATGTCTCCGGAACACACAGAAGGTTTGCCAGTCATATGGCAGAAATGTGCTATTACTTACAATAACTCCAGGATAATAACCACCAACAGTGATGTTCTGTGTTCTTGTGGTAGCAGCCAACCCAAAGACCAGGATAAGTATAGACACGATGAACAGCATTGCCGTCACTATGATGGACTTCCTTTTCCTCCTCTTGAAAGACCCTATAAAAGATGGTTAAGTATGCCAATGTCATAAAAATGCAAGTGTTCAGGGGAAAATGTGCTTTTGGAATTTGATCAGGTTCTGAGCAGACTTAAGAGTTTCATTATTTAATTTACAGATAGTCATTAACACCACAGAAACCACTAAAATGCTTCAATGGATTTCCACCATCTTGGCAATTTTCATCTGTGCTGATAGCGGAAAGCCACATTGATTTTCAAAGCCATTTTGTTTGCAAGTTTATCAATAATATATCCACAAATGGATCAACTTTTTATGAAAAATCCAATATCCAGGCCATGGGGATTTGTCTAAAATGCTCCAATTGCTTTCCATTGTGCTAGCCATACACACACACACACGTGTGTGTATATACAAACATATATACATACATACACACCATACACACATGCAATACTAACCATAACTCTAAATAATACCCCCCCACCAACCACACACACACGTTTTACTCAGGTTGCAGAATAAATAGTTAGTAAAGGAAGCTCTCAGTTATCAGTACAAGTATGACAGTTAACATCACCATCTGGTAGATTAAAATCTCCTAAATACCATCCTATATAAACATACAAAGCTGCTGTCAGACACATGGTAAACAATGATCATCTGTTCAGCCTGAGTACAGTCCTTCCGGTTGAACTGCATCGAACAACGATCGTTTTGCAGCGTTTTGTGCGTTTGGGATTAAACTGGCGGGTTAATTCAGGCATGCATATGTCGAATACTGCAGTAAATCCGGAAATAAGCAAACCACCGCAGGAACTGTGGCTACATGGCATTGACCTTGCACGTACCCACTGCATCGGGCACAGGTATCCCACTGGCTGGCGGATTCAGTCCCGTTGGCATTTTGGGGGTTGGTTTCTAGCATGAGCTAGGCTACGGTTATGACTTAAGGTTAAAAATTAAACACCCTGGTGGGAGGACGCTGCTTTGTTCCCTCTGATTTGCTGAATAAAAAACCTGGAATTGCCGTGGCATTCTCTGACAGCTCCTGGAGTTCTTCTCTTATTAGCAGCTAATATCAGACCCTCCGTCACTGCACTGCCCAGTGCAGCACGCGCGCCTCGCGCCACTGCGCATGCCCATCTCTCTCTCTCTCTCTCTCTCTCTCTCTCTCTCTCTCTCTCTCTCTCTCTCTCTCTCTCTCTCTCTCTCTCT